>MU008234.1:0-82527 GCA_010909165.1 Anthoceros angustus | reverse complement strand
AACTTCCATAAAGTCGCGGAGGAAGTCCTTGAAAATTTTGGCGATGGCTCGCATGAAGGACCAGTGCTCCGTCAACCCAAATGCGCTTGTAAGCATATGTCCCCGATCGGTTGTAAAAGCGGTCGAGGCCAATCGCTCTCCCTAAGGTGCGGTGATTATACCCAGTACCGTCTAGGAATGAATCGCCATTACACTGCGACGGATCCGAGGATATTATCGATGAAGGGTAGCGGAAAGTGATCCTTCTTGGTGACTTTATTCAACCTTCTCCGATCGACAAACTCGGATTTTGCACGCGCCTCTTAGGTACTACCACTATTGGAGCCACCCATTCGGTATTGACTATAGGATAGCGGTTGTCGTGGGGTCGAAACCAGTGAAGCCGGCGAGGTTAGAATAGGAGGAAGAGGATGAGGAGATGAGTAGAGGATTAGAGTGTAGGCGTTAGTGGAAGGCCACAGGCGAGCCTAAGGCAGAATCCCAAATCTGCAAGTAAAGGCGCTCCACAGGTGGAGAAGAGTGGTCTTAGAAGTAGGGACAAATGCGGTGTGGATCGGGGGTCACAGGCGCCGTGATAGGCTCCTCGGCTAAGGCGGGACACAGTGTTGTGTCGTTGTGGGGATTGGTGATTTTGAGGCGTGCAAGTGGTGCATTCTTTGTAAGAGAGGTGAGTAGAGGCGCCTTGCTTGTTTAGAAGGCTGAGAAGTTGTGTCTCTGGTGGCGATCGGTCATCCAGACCTCGAACTTTCACACAAGTCTCATGGGGCCGAAACCCAGCGTCTGGCGGCGGTGGGATAAGTGTGGCAGCTAGAGTGGGAGGAGGATCTTGGAAGCCTCGGGGTTTCACAAGAGAAGAGACTTGCGGTAAATAGGGGGCGATCGGGGAATGCACGAAGGATTGGGTGGAGGACATTATGCGCTTCAAGTTACCACCAAAAAGATTTTGAAGTGGAATCGTGGCCCACAATGTATGGAGACACACACCACTTTGTGAAGAAGTGTGATGCTTGTCGGATCGGAAGCCTACTCACGACACAATGGCACGTTGGTGCCTATTCGGCCTACTTTGCTCGAAAAGTGGGGTATTGACGTTGGATCCATACTGACCTACAACAAGACGCACACGGAAGAGATACATCACGGTGGCAACCGTTCGCACCAGTGGGTTGAGCGATGGCGACAGACGGACTCGGCGCAATCATGTGGCGGTCATAAGTATTAGAACACAGGCACGGATGTCCGTTGCAGTTGGTAAGTGACAAGAGAACCCATTTCCTTAATGATGTGGTGACAGCCATGACGGAGTATTTTGGCATTAATCATCAAAAGGCGGCACTCATAATCCATAGTTGCTTTTATCATCACAGATATAGGACTAATGGTAACTTGGTATCCCAATCATGGCGTAATTCACCGTGAGCTTATTCCGGGATCCGTGAGATAAGTCCGGTTTGTTTTCTCCGTCAACCCATTAGCCTTTGACTTGGAGTCTCACGTTATCAGGGGGGATTGGATTACACTTATATTTGCCTATTAGATTTGTTTTACTTTGGCATGCATTGAGGAAGTGCTTATATGAATGCAAGTGCTTACCTTGTGTGACATGCCATGTGACACTAATCTACGCACTTGGGTTTAGTGTTTGATTAGCAATAATTAATCTTATTTATCTTTAACTAAGTAATTAATATTAATTAAATTAAAAATACTTATATTAATCAGCGTTGATTAGTATTAATTAAACATGGTTAGCAATAGCTAAGTGGATAAGCACAAGTAACATGCTTTATAATTGTATTCTTAGAATATTTATATCTTGATGCCAATAGGATATCTTAGGAATATGATGATGCGAGGGCTAATATATATCGTCATCTTCAAAAGACAAGCTCAAATCAGAGCTTGTCCTCTAGATATGCAGTGCAAGAGTGTTGTGAGGAGGCCAAAGCTATGACTCTGAGAGTGATGTGTGAGGAATTTGTGTATTGTTATTGTGGGGAGAGTGTGTTTGTGCCACGATATGCGAGCTACTCTCTCCTATTGTTATTGGTTTACACATATATTTGCATATTAGATTTGTTTTGCTTCATTGTTTATTGAGGAAGTGCCTATATGAATGCAAGTGCTCATCTCATGTGACACAAACAACAATCTCATTATCGCTGGTTTCACCTACACCAATAGCTGTAGCCATCTGCGTTGAAAGAAACTTCTTCGCCACTCCCCAATCACCCTCGTGGCGTGATCCTGAGGCTTTGTCGATTGAGGTGTTGGGTTGGGGCACTCCATCGCTCTTCAAATTTGCAGCTGAACACAAAAATGAGGGCTTGAGGATCCGCTTGGTAGGGCGTCTTGAGGCCATTGCCACGCTTCTCCTTATGGGCATCTTTCTTTGCCGATGCCCATAAGGAAAACTTTCGACATAATGGCCGTAACTTTGTCTTTGTCATCCCTTGCCTACGTTTGTCTCTTTACTAGCCACGTTTAACCCTAGACCGTCGAGCCCTAATTTTGGCCTTTTTTGATGATTTATCAAATTTTTAGCATAACTAATTCTAGAAAAAATGGACCGCCCTGCTCTTGCCTCCACAAATAGCAGCCTACTTGGATCTACACAAACATGTGGTTGAAAAATATGAAACCCACCTTGGCTATCCACCACTAATTTCCAAGCTATTTTCGATAGAGTTGGCAATGAAGAAGAAGAAGAATTTTATTTAAGTCCACTAAGGACGGATTTCCGTCATGGGACTTGGTACTTAACAACTTGTACCATGGTATGCCTAAGCTACTTGCACCAAGGGCATCCATTCCCTTTAGGCACCCCATCTAAGTACCGATCCAAGCGCAGGATGCTTAATAATCACGTTCTTATAAATGTGTGTCCATTTGGCCTAAGCCATTTGGACACACATGAGGAGAAGCATTTTCATCTGGATTATAATTTCCACCACTCATCTAGTTGAGCAAATATAATGAGGAAAAGTCAGAAGCACAACCATCACGTTGCCAAAAAAATGGGCCAAATCCGATGCTCCTAGGCCGGTCAAAACATTTTTAAAAGTGAAAAGTCTTGGCTCCCAAGGTAACCAGAGGTCACAAAAAATGTTTCACTACACACAACCGTATATGATAAAAGAGGCTTGCCAGCTGGCTTCTACTCTACATTCGACCTCCTATTGCTGGTTGACATACTGGCCACCTCCCGTCTGCACATTTCATCAAAACTTGGCCACCATATATTCCATTTGACCTCGGTCACGCTCATTGGCCTAGGGACGCGGGCATTGCCTGCAGGTGACGGCCCAAGGTGGAAAAAGACAGAATGAAGGGAGTGGGGACGCCCCCGTTTCACCATATGGTCGCGCTAAACCTAAGGCCGAACTAGTATGGTTGTGTGGGATGTGAACGGCTCTTTCCATTCATGACTTGTAGCAGTGGACACATGGTATTGTTTTTTCTAATGTGAACAGGACCATGGCTAGCAGGCCTTCAACATACTTTGCTCGAATGTCGCCGGACTTCAAAGGAGCAAAAAAAATCAAGGAGCAGAAACCAAAAAATCAAGGAGCAGAAACCAAAAAATCAAGGAAATAAACGAAGGGCGAACGACTCAATCTGAGTCGATTCGTCCTTATGGGGTTAACCTGCCTTTTCACACCGTACTTGTAACTTCATACCCCTCGTGAAAGCAACTCCGAACTCGGTCGGCTAAATGGATAAAAATAGGTTTCATTAAGCATGTGGATGGTACGCTTATGCCTGGCGGCCGTCTTCCCCTTGGACAGCCCATATTGAAATTCTCTGAGATGAAGCAGACAATGCAGTCGAGAGCCAAAGCATGCGGGAATCGCCCAGAGAAGCGGGCACGCCTGGTTCCTGACGCTGGGGCAGATTGTTTACATGTCTTGGAGGTTTGTCTGTAGCTTGACTGTGAGCAGCGCCCCAGTGTATTCGGCTTAATCATTGCCGCCATCCGGAAGTGTCTGAATCTGCCACTGTTTGCAGTCCCAGCCATCGTGGAGCGGTGGTGGCAGTATCCCTGCAGTGACGGAAGGTCTCGCTGCTGGGACTGCGGGTCCGCCAATGGGTCACGGTCATGTGATCTTGTCTTCTCGTTCACATGGATTGGGTAAAGTGGTGTCACCCCCTTGGAGGGAGGATGACAAAGATGGGCACTACATTTTCGAGCTGGCCGAGAATATCACATCTCGTTGTAAGGTTCCCTAGACTTCTATTTGATCTGAGTTCACGTCGAGATTTGTTACAGTCTGACTAAGATCGTGTTGCATCGATTTGCAGACAAGATAATGAGTAAAATGGGCGAAGGTGTGTCACCATTTTTTTCTAAAAGTCCGTGTAGGGGCCACCATGTGAATCTCGTGTTTTACTTTTCTGGGTCCCTTTGACTCCTAATAGGAAGGGAGTTTGTCATGCTTGAACCATGAACTAAATATTTCGACTGAATGGTACTTCCTTCCCATTTCATTCAGCACGTAAATCTTCACTGACCACGTAAATCTTCGGCTTTGGCTTGAAGTGCCAACCTGTAGTTGTTTTTGTCATTGGTCACTCATAATTCGTCTTACCACTGATTGGGATATTGTCGTTGTTGACTTCTTGTTTGTGATAACTTTAGACTTCTGCATGTGCATAAACGGAACTACAACTATTTTGTTTGCGCACTTCGAGCCCCTTGTGTGCATCAGACATCTGAGTCGCAGATTGCAGGGACCTTTGGTCGAGTATTGGAATGCTGGGATCGTATAGCTCAGGAGTATGTGGCTGTGAAGGTGATCCGGAATATTCAGAAGTACCGTGACGCTGCTATGATTGAAATAGATGTACTTCGGGTTCTTGCCAAGCATGACAAAACTGGATCACGGTCTGTCTGAAGCTCAGTGGATTTGTGCTTGCCTCGAAGGACATGTGTCTTCAGTGGAAACGTTATGTTTATGGATGGCCCGATTTGCTGTGGCAGGCACTGTGTTCAATTAAAGGACTGGTTTGACTTTCGTAATCACGTGTGTATTGTAAGTACAACACCACAGCTTGATTAATTGGGTGTTTTTGTCTTTTGGATTTTACATACTGGAGTCTTAGGGGACCTTTAAACTTCTTTGTTTGCCAAGATTGTTGGTTTCTGTTCTGTTTATCCATGGGCAGGTTTGTGAAAGACTGGGACCAAGCTTGTACGATTTTCTGAGGAAAAACAGTTATCGGTCTTTTCCTGTTGACATAGTCCGGGACTTCGGCCGACAGCTTCTAGAGTCGGTAGCTTGTGCTGCACTCCTCTTCCTTTGAATCTCTAGATCATTGTAAAACTGATGGCTTCAAGATCTGTTTCAGTTTGTCTTATGTGTCTGGTGTTTCTGGCCGATAGTTGTTTTCGAAGAGTCTGTGAGCTCACAGTGTCCCTCATTTTGCGCTCCTTCTTTGCTTTCAGATATGCATGAGCTTACTCTTGTGCACACAGACTTGAAGCCAGAGAACATACTCCTTGTGTCCTCAGAGTATGTAAAGGTACCTGAGCACAAGGTGTGTGTAACACATTGCTGTTCAAATGGTGTGTTTTTCTTTGCACTAGCTGAACGTGAGCACGATGTGATCTTGAAAAGAGTGCTTGCTGTGATCCTGTGAGTTCATTTTCACCACCTGAGTCATAGGTTGAACAGGGTTTTGATGCAGTTTCTGCTCTTAAACTTACAAGCATTCTTCTTTGTGGGCAGAGAACCTCACAACCAGGCAAGCACTATAAGCGAATTCCCAAATCAAGCAACATTAAACTTATTGACTTTGGTAGTGCAACCTTTGAGAGTCAATATCATTGTTCTGTTGTTTCAACGAGGCACTATCGCGCACCTGAAGTTATACTTGGTGAGGTTTCAAGTACGTTTCTTCAGGGCTGCTGCGTTCATGTTTCTCAGGGTATAGGCATGAGCTACCGTCCTTGAAACCTGTTAGTGCTGCATTGACACAGGTGCACACATTTGCCAGGTTTAGGATGGAGTTACCCTTGTGACCTTTGGAGTATTGGCTGTATACTCGTTGAATTGTGCTCGGTATGTAATCTTCTCAAGTCATTGGTCTAACCAGCAAGAACATGGGCAGTTGTCTGGTGAACTTAGGACTGACCTTTTGCTGCCATATTTTGTCCCCATTGCTATAACAGGGGATGCACTTTTCAAACCCATGAGAATTTGGAGCACTTAGCGATGATGGAGCGTGTTCTCCAATGCCACACCAAATGATCAGAATGTCAGAGTAAGCTTCATCTTGAATAATTCAGACCACTGATTAGCTGTGATTGATCTGAGGTGCACAATACACTACCTTCTTTGTGGCTGAAGCATGGTTGGCTTACTTTCCCAGAGTTGATTTCTGATCCTTCTGTAAGAGAACAGAGCAGATTTTTTTCTCTTGTCACATGTATCTGATGTCTTGTGCACGAATTCTCATGCAGGCGTCGTGCTGATAAGTACTTCAAGTATGGACGTGAGCTGAATTGGCCTGAGGGTTCATTGTCAAGAGAAAGCGTTCGTGCTGTGAGGGAGACTGCCCGCTTATGGTAGGCACTAGCTAAGCATGTGAATTTTCTGCTTAAGCTCTGCATCTTGTTGCTAGAAGTCACCTACTATAGTGATATTTCTCCTGTGGCTGCATCCTACTCAAAGAGCTTGTGTCATGGAGCACATCTCCTTCCTGGTACCTTAGTGCTGTCTTTGTTTAGCATGGCCCATAGTTTTCTACTGCTGACCATTTTTCACATGCTGAGGCAATTGTCCTGTGCAGAATCTAATAATGCAACATGTCGATCATTCAGGCGGGGCTCTTATTGACCTCCTTCAAGGTTTGCTTAAGTTTGATCCCTCTGAAAGATTGTCTGCTCATGAAGCTCTGAAGCACCCTTTTTTTCGGAGTCGACAAAAGGCTTGTAGCATGGATGATGTAAACATGGCAGCACGTTGAAGGGGTTTCTCCAAAACGGTATTGCAAGTTCTGCAGTCTAATCACAGTCCTTGTCTGACTTTTCTCTCCTCTGACATTTAAGATGCCTTTGGAAGATATTTCAACTGGCATGTTCCACGAAGAAGTGGTTAAGACAGCTTGGTTGAGGCATAAGCAGAGATGGGCGTCCAGGAAACTCTTTATAGGTGACAAAGACCCAGGCCTTGAGGTTTAGGACTGAAGCATCCTCAGTTCTTCTTGTATGGATTTCCATAACCTTGTTGGTTTGTGCCTCTGAGTACCGGTTTGGCAAAAAGGTTTGGCTTGGGCTCAATTCTGCTATGGAGTTGCAAGCGGGCTTTCTTGTCTCAGAAAATATGGGTACGATTAGTATGTTAGGAACGTTCGGGGTACTACACTGGATACCAAGAAAGCACATACTTTTTTCTAAATTCTTTGCTCCATCCGAGCTGAAAATCTTCTTTACCGCCCCGTGCACCTTGTAACGGCCACGTACCTCCACAGCATATACCGCTCCTATTACAGACGAAATATCCTCCTTTTTTTGGCGTCGAGAGACCATTTCCGTTATTAGGAGCACTGGTTTCATATATGCTCACTGTAAGAGTGAGATGAAGCAATGTCTAAAAGTTATGTTGGAGCGGAGCGTGAGCGCGGCTGCGCTGCTGGTGGGGGGTGGCCACCGACGAGAAAGTCTGCAGGGTGGACGCGTGGTGTGCGAGCGGAGCCATAACGGGCAGCTATTGGGACATTGCGTAGGATGTTGCTTTACCTCCATTTGCCCCATGCTTCCGGAGTCATGCCACGACCATTCCGATGTGCGCAGGCAGGCGGGCGCATGTCATGCCATGTTGCGGAAGACAAACTGTAGGAGATAGTGGACACACATGAGTAAAGGACGGAGAGGACAAAGAGGGAGAGAAGACATTGGCACATGGCCTAAACCATGTGGATGACTAATGGTGAACTGGGTTTGACCTCATCATCAAGCTACTGTTGCGGGTGCTTTAACGGGCTCTTTAAAGCGGTCACAGATTACTGGCAATGCATGGAATGGAGGTATTTACTGATACATGAGAGCTTGTTCTTATACTGTACAGAGTTGGTTCTTCAATCGTTCACACGGTTATGACGCATAACTACATGCCAGAGTTGGTTCTTCAATCGTTCACACGGTTATGACGCATAACTACACGCCAGAGTTGGTTCTTCAATCGTTCACACGGTTATGACGCATAACTACACGCCAGAGTTGGTTCTTCAATCGTTCACACGGTTATGACGCATAACTACACGCCAAAGTTGGTTCTTCAATCGTTCACACGGTTATGACGCATAACTACACGCCTATCTCGTAACTGATAACTTATGGGTGTATGCACAAAACGTACCCTAAAGTATGTATGCTGGCGTGGCCTAGAACCCAGCACTAAACCCTGAGCCGTGGCGTACACTCTGATGTTCTCCAACACTCCCCCTCGCTGCGGATTCATGTCCTGATACATGGCCTCCATCTCCCATGCATGCTTGAACCTGGTCTTCAGTGTACTTGCCAGCCTCTGGTGGCTTCTCCAGTTTGCGAGTCACATAATCCACACAGTGAGCTCAAAGATTGAAAGTCTCGAGCCAGGAGGAGTACCCAAACGCAGAATGGTGAAGGCCAGGGTTGGGAAGAGTCCGGGTCAAAGCAGTAGCAATGAGGAGCTGAAGTTGTTGGCTTAGTGCTGGGTCAAGCGAGCCAGGGAGCTCCCGCTTTCTCCTGATGGCTGCCGAGAGCTGTGCTGGGAAGCCCGAGATAAGTTTCTCTATCCACCAGCCCAATACCTTCAGTGTGCTTGTCGTGCAGTGCCTTGGGAAGTCCCTTGGTCAACAGGTCAGCAGTATTGTCGCTTGTGTTGATGTAACAAAGTGAGACTTGCTTGTTGGCCACCACTTGTCGAATAAAGTGATGTTGGATCTCCACATGCTTAGTCCTTGCGTGCAACACTGGGTTATGAGTCATAGCTATCGCGGATTGGTTGTCGCAGTGCAGCTAGGTTGCCTGATCTTGTTTCTCGTCGATGTCGTGCAGGAACTGTCGAATCCACAATATCTCCTTGGCTGATAGAGTTGTTGCTGCGTACTCGGCCTCGGTAGATGAGGTGCAGATAGTCTGCATCTTCTTGCGAGCCACGAGGGATACTGTTGATAATGCGATGAGGCGGTTGACCTCCTCGAGTCGGGGTCGCCCCTGCATTTGAGAAGGAGATTAGAGTGAGTTTGGATGAGTGATCACCTATGTAGAGAAGTCCGTATGATTTCGCCCTTTTAAATACGGTATTCTCTTGACGCAGTCCAGTGCACTTTGCCGAGATTGGAGAGGTATCTCGATGCTATATTCACGGCTTGTGCAACATCCGGTCTCGTCAGTTGATAAATAGAGTGTGCTTCCGCCTGTTGTGGGGATGCTTCTCATCTCATTTCTTCCGCGATCAGTGATCACTTTCTCTCCCGGGAGGCAATTGGTGTAGACAACGGCTTAGCGTCCTTGAGGTTGAATCTTTCCGATCGCTTACGTAATGCTCTTGATGGATAAAAGGTGTGCTCTTCCTTCTTAAATTCAAACCTGCTCCTAGTCCATAGCGCAGAGGTCCCATGTCACGACGTCAGTCCATTGATAGCGGTGTCCTTGACATCTGTATAACTTAAAGGTTCTTGCCAATAAAATTGTCGCTCACGCATAAGGTGACTATTGCAACCGTCATCCTTTGTCTTCAAGATGTAAACGGTGGTATCGGAGATGAGAGGGATGAAGCCACATTTCTTCAGGTATCTAGATGTCCACAATCTCATTCCATACTTGTGCAGACTGTTTCAATCCGTAAATGGATTTAAGTAGCTTACGTACCTTGCTGCTGTCCTTCACAAACCCTGGTGGCTGAAGCATGTAAATGTCTTTGTGTAGAGTCCCATACAAAATCGCAGTCTTGACGTCTACCTGGTGTATGTGCAGGTGATGATGGGCAGCAAAGGCTAAGAACATGATAATCCTTGAAGGGGGTTAATATACCCTAAGGGGGTTTTCATCCAAATATGGTCGGAAGGGGGTTTGGGAAGGGTCCCATGCAGTTCCTTTGGGCAACATCGCTCCAAAAAAGCCTGAAAATAAGGGTGGATAATGGATGGAATCGACGTCCGGAGCAGTGGCTCCATCACACAAAGGGTGAGGGGTGATGGATCATGTGGCGACCATGATGGTGAAAGAGGAGAGGAGAGGAGGAGGCAAGTAGCTCTCACATTGAGATGAGGCTTGGGGTATTTATACCCTCCAGGGCTCCCTAGGAAGCTCCACAAGAAGCCCCTAGGAAGGAGCACAAGAAGCTTCCTAGTGATTAGCTTGCTAAACTAATGATACTTAATCGACACCTAACTTAGACTAAGTGTATTAGTCTAAGTACATTGGGCTTTAATACCCTTACAACCTCCCACTTAAAGGCCAATTTACCTTCAGAAGAATGGACTACCTCATGCCCATCGCTGTCCGAGCTTGTGCAAATTGCTCAGAGAGTCCCTTGGTAAGAATATCTGCAGGTTCGGTGGTGTGAACCTTGACAAGTTGTACCCTCTTGTCGTCCAACACCTCTCGAATGAAGTGATACTTCACATCCACATGTTTAGTCTTCGCATGAAACATCGGATTCTTTGCCAATTGGATAGCACTGCTATCACAATGCAACACCGCGACTCAACCTTGATCCCCAAGTCTCCCACTAAACGAGCAAGCCATATGGCTTCCTTGCAAGCCTCGATTCTTTGCAACATACTCGGCCTCTGTGGTAGATAGCGTAATGCACGATCGCAAACGAGATCGCCATGAGATCGCCCTCCAAAGGCACATGAAGACATAACTGATGTGGACCTCCTTTTGTCCATATCCTCGATAATCGCATGTACCCAACCACACATGCATCTTCACTACCAAAACATATGCACAAAGCTTTTGTACCATTCGGATACCTCATAACTCCTTTCGCCTCCCAATGCTTCTTGCCGTGGTTTGACATAAACTCGCTAACCACTCCGCAAAGGCAATGTCGGGCGTGTAGCAATCATTGCATACATCAAACTCCCTACATGATGAGTATGGGACCTTCTCCATTTCAGCTTTGTCCTCCTCGTAGCTTGGGCAATCCGCTTGAAAGTTTCACATATGGAGGCAATGGAGTACCCAATGGCTTCCCTTCTCCATGTTGAAACGTTGAAGCACCTAATGTATTCTGAGACAAATAAAAAGGCTTATATGCATTTCGCATGCCAAGTATATGGCTCGCCTCTCCCAAGTCTGTCATTTCAAAGTGAGCATTCAACTTTGACTTCAACGAAATCTCATCGATCTTGTTCGACAATTAGCATATCATCCACATAGAGGATCAAAATGAGCAAGCTTTGATCCTTAGCTTTATAGAGGCAATGATCCTCATCGCTACGTTTGTAGCCTTGAGAAAGCATAAATGAGTGGAACTTGTGATACCACTCTCTGGGTGCCTGTTTCAAACCATAAAGGCTCTTCCATAACCTACACACCAGATTCTCTTTGCCCTTCTCAACAAAACCTTCTGGTTGCTGCATGTAGACTTCCTCTTGAAGGTCACCATGCAAGAATGCCGTCTTGACATCCATCTGTACAAGTTCCATATCATTCGCAACCAAAGCAAGAACATCGCAAAGTTGTCATTTTGACTCGGTGAGAAAATCTCATCAAAGTCAATGCCTGTTGTTGCTTGAAACCCTTAGCAACCAATCGTGCCTTGTACTTTGGTTTGCCATCAAGCGGTATGACCTTCATCTTGTACACCCATTTGCACGGTAGTGCCTTCTTATCCTAGCCAACCAACTCCCAAGTTTGGTTCTTATGCAATTCATTTACGCATGGCCTTCTCCCACTTCTCTTGTTACTCATTGACATGGCCTCTTTGTAAGAAGAGGGTTCCCCCCTGTCTGTCGATGACATAATCCAGATGGATCATACACCGGAGGTCGTGTAATCTGCACGACCTCGAGCCGAGCACCTCTATAGGTGCTTGTTCGACTCTTGGTTCATCTATCGGTGGAGGAATGTGCTCACACACATTACCACGGTTATCAACCATGATGATCATGTCCATCTTCTTGGAAGATCACCCTTCGCACCTCCCACGGTTGGAGTAGGCTTCCTGTGCATCTTGTTCTCATTGAAGAACACGTCGTTAGTACGAACAACCTTTCTAGCTCGGATCCCACAAACGGTATCCCATCTCACCGAATCACCATAGCCAAGAAAAATACATTTCTTGGACTTAGGTGCCAACTTGTCCCGAAACTCTTTTGGAACATGGCGGTATGCCTCACAAACACTCGCAGATGCTTGTAGGATGGTTTCTTTCCGGACCATAGCTCCTCTGGAACACCTCATCACCTTATTAGGAGATCATTAATAAGATGAATTGATGAACACTTCGCCCAAAACCCATTAGGCAATCCGAGTTTGACAACAAACTACGCATCCTCTCACGAATGGTTCTGCTCATCCGCACCCACACCATTTTGTGGAGGAGTATACGGCTGATCAATTCTCTTTGATTCCCTTGGAATCACGGAATGAGAAAAGCTTTCGATACTCACCATTATCTCCTTAGACACTTCAATCGGTGGCGATTCTCTACAAGGGTGACAAATTTACGAAACACCGTAACTTCATCCTTTTTCCTCAAAGGATAAACCCACACCTTGCGTGAGAAATCATCTATGAAAGTGACAAAATAGGAGGCACCGCCTAATGATGCAGAGGCATAGGTCCACATACATCACGTGAACCAACTCAAGAGGTTTACTCCTACTTTTACCTCTTGTTCGATGTGATGATTTTATGCATTTCCCATATAAACAAAGGCTCACACATCGAGAGATCGAGAAGTTAACAGGATATAACGAGCGAGATAAAACCTTCATTCCCTTAAGACATATGTCCTAAAGCAATGCCACAAGGAAACATTTGGCTTCTCACAGATCACATGATCTTTTGGATGTTTACAAGTGAGTACAAAGTGCCACACTTGATCCACGAGCTAACACAAGAGAACCTTTGGAGATCTTCCAAGAGTGATCCCCAAAACCCGTGGTAACCAAAGATCATCCAACATCTGCGCTAATCATGCTCTTTGTCAACTTCGAACATGCCGTCCTTGACATGAATGAAGATCCGTTGTCAAACTTGAGTTGCATCACCTCACGATCATGCGTAGTTATTTCCAAGCCTAACATCCTTTCCTTGTAGCATCATATAAACCACTCTCTATGAGGAGTAACATGGAAAGATGCACCGAGTCAATTATCCAATTGCGAGAATAAATGACTATCCACGGTATTGGTGCGGCATTCAAGTAAGAAGAGATAAGGACATCTCCGTCCTCAACGAGTTTAACTCTTCCAACTGACAGTCGCCTTCTTGTCGCCCCGCTTCTTCTCTTTTCCTTGGTCCTTTTGAACTTCTCGCACTCTCTTTGAAGTGACCCCTTTGTGACAATAGTGACACTCCACATTCTTGTTACGACTACGAGATTTGCTACGAGAAAGCTTCCGGTTGCTTCCCCTTCGCAGTGGACCTCCCTCTCACTATGAGGGCACTGGAACCTTTGGAAGGTTCCATATTTTTCCTGTTCACCTCCTCAGTTAACAGGCTACCTTCTACATTTACAATGGTAAGGCCACTAGCGAGGCGAGTGCATCGAAGGTGTCCCAACTCTCTGTAATGTGACCAACATAAACATAGCTCTCACGGAATTTGGGAATGTGATACCTTGAGATGAGAGCTGGCTGAAAATGGTATTGAAATCATTCGGATGATCGGACATCCTCGTCCCTTCCTTCATCTTCAAGTCCACCCAATTTGTTTCCAATACACCGAGAAGCCGCACTTTGCTTCTCATACAGTCCTACACACGCCCACGATCCTTAACTGGTCTTATCTTTCACATTGAAGTACCTTGTTTTTGACAATGTTAGCATGATAGTAGATCTAGCAAGCTCATCCAGTCCCGCCACTCATCACGTGTCATACTATCCGGTTTGACGCCTAACAACTTTATGGGCTTGATCCGCTTTTCGCACTAGAACATTATACACTTGTTCTTTCGAGCGGGAAGTTAGTACCATCTAACTACCGATATTGAACATGACGTTTTCGATGATGAAGACATCATGACTCAAAAATCGATCGATAAAACACTCGACTCGCCTTGTCGGAAAAGTCAAAAAAAGAAAAAGTCACGCGTGATTCGGTTCACACGAGTATTTATGAATATTTTGGAATTTTCGCTCCGCCCGGCGTTCGCACCGATTATTTTGTGCGGGTTCTTGGGCCGCGGCCGCCGCGCCGCGCCGCGCCGCGCCGCGCCGCGGCCGCGCCTCGCCGCGCCGCGCCGCGCCGCGCCTCGCCGCGCCGCGCCGCGCCGCGCCGCGGCCGCGCCGCGCCGCGGCCGCCGCGCCGCGCCGCGGCCGCGCCGCGCCGCGGCCGCGCCGCGCCGCGCCGCGCCGCGGCCGCCGCGCCGCGCCGCGGCCGCGCCGCGCCGCGCCGCGCCGCGCCGCGCCGCGGCCGCGCCGCGCCGCGCCGCGCCGCGCCGCGCCGCGCCGCGCCGCGCCGCGCCGCGCCGCGCCGCGGCCGCGCCGCGCCGCGGCCGCCGCGCCGCGGCCGCGCCGCGCCGCGGCCGCCGCGCCGCGGCCGCGCCTCGCCGCGATATGGATCACCCAATTCCACGGCGCCGACCTAGAAAATTCTAGCATCACAACACAACCAAAGCTCGATACGGTTGAAGGATCGTGTGGCGGCATGATGGTGGAAAGAGGAGAGGAGAGGAGGAGGAGGAGGCAAGTGTAACTCTCTCACATTGAGATGAGGCTTGGAGGTATTTATACCCTCAGGGCTCCTAGGAAGCTCCACAAGAAGCCCCTAGGAAGGAGCACAAGAAGCTTCCTAGTGATTAGCTTCAGCTAAACTAATGATACTTAACTGACACCTAACTTAGACTAAGTGTATTAGTCTAAGTACATTGGGCTTTAATACCCTTACAAGGGGCGTAGTTCGGCCATCAGAATTTGGCATAATATGACCCATGTTTGCTTACCATAAGTAACGGGAACGACAAAAGGGGAACGGCGTTGTTGAGGTATAGTCTAAATAAACAAGGTCTTTTGAAGACATTGCAGGCAATCTTCACAGTCATCATTGGAAAAGAATGGTGCTTCTTTTCCAACCGTCCGTCTAGAACCCCTAGTCTGTTGTTTTTGTCAAGAACGGGCCGTTCAGGGCGCCAGTGGGCCGGCGCCTTGAACTATCGGGTTCCCACGATGTAGGATTTATGCGTGGGTATGGATGGGTTTCATATTGTCTGACAACATAGAGTACATAGGGATGCGGAAAAGGGTTTCCAACATCCTAGGGGTTGGTCAAAATGGCGGTGGCCGGGGCTCCTTGCGCCATGTCCATGTCGCCACCTGCATCCTCGGTGACTCTACTTGTTCACCTTCCACTCACCGTAGGATAGTACCAAAAGGTCATTCCCTATCACTAACGCGAGCTCCCCACTTTGACCCTAACACATGGCGGTCACCACAAGTGGACAGTCAACAAATAAACCCTCTTGTCTACTGATGTCCAACGCTGATTGCCTCCACTTCATAAACCTTTTCACTCATCTCCCGAATTGACACCTTCCTCGTCCAAGGGCCCGATGTCCTCACCGTCATCGTCACATCTTCCTGCACTTTGGGTGGCTCGATGAAGCCCCGCAATTCATTCAACTTATCACGATCGCCTTTTGTCAATGGAATCTGAGATGTTTACGGTGTGGAGATACCTCATGCATCTAGCAAGAAAGGCCGACATGCGAGCATGCACGAGCAATGGAAATAAAACAATGTGTATTTAATAATGAGCAGAAAAATGTTATATACAAAAGTAGCCTAATAACCCTAAATAGCATAACCTAAAAGTAAGTGGGATATTTAACCGTCGTGGTTATTAATCCAACACTCCCACTTAACCTCGACGGGTTAAAACCAGTATAAAGTCCACCAAAATAAGTTCTGGTCAGCACCCCATCCGGGTACTGATCGGCACCCTGGCCGCTTAACTGCAGAGTTTCGATATGAAGCCCGCTACAAGCCACGCTCCCGCTTTTCCTTGCACTATGTCTACCAAAATACATTTATAACAAAGCCATTGCGAGATTCAGATAAACACGGCATAAACACGGCTCCGCGCGAACACAGCTGTTACCAAAAGTTGCGATCTTCACATCGCTGGTGGCGCCGCGACCTGAATTTCTTCACAAACATGGTGCAACTTGAAAGCGCGGGTTTTCTAGCCAAGGGCACTCACGGTGTGCGATCTCGTGAAAAATCTCAAGGCTCCTGCAAATCTGCAGTACCAGAAAAATCTGGCCAACCACGGCAGTCGGACTTAGCTAGGGCTGATGGCAAGTGCAAGGAGCTCGGTTCTTTTGGAAGAGGCGAGGGCTCGTCTTCGAACTCATGCCAAGTGGAGACACGGGTGGAGGAAAGGGAAGATGATAGGCGGTTGTGGAGGAGTATAGAGAAATGTTGAGGGAACTCAAACTCGTGGCCTATACACCGAGAACGAGCGAAGGACATTAAGGTGAGGATCTCGTGATAGCAATCTCCATGTCACAGGATTAGGTAATTGTGAGGCTTCATCCGCTGAAAAACATGGAGGCCGATGGTGACTAACCTAACAGATGGTGCTCCCCACTGCAGTGAACAAGACAACCAAGGCGAAAAAGGATCACGGTGGAGACTAGTTACATTGCAAATTCGTGGGTCACCCACCATGTAAGCATTCAATCAGAAAAATACTTGCTGAAATCTAGACCTAAACCTCTACATGTGTCCGATGTTTGTGTTTGGGCGGTGGTTTAGTGAGGACATCGTGTATTTCCGTCGTGTGGATATAAGCATGACAATTCCCCTAGCCTTGACATCCCTAACGTAGTGATGTGCAATTTCTATATGTTTCGTTCTAGCGTGAAATCTAGGACGATCAACAAGGGCTAGGGCGATTGATTATCACGGTCGGTAGTAGGAGTAGCTGCTCACGGTCGAGGAGAGGAAAGAGCGTGCCCATTCAGCTTCTTTCGCGGCATCGGTGAGACATTTATATTACGCTTGATGCTTGAGAGGGCAATCGCTTTTCTTCTGACTCCATGTAATTGCAAGATAAGAAGAAGACATATGTAGACAAGCTCTTGCGTGTGTCCCCATCGGATGCCACGGCATCGGCAAAGGTGACAAGGTAGGTGTTTCTCTGTTCTTTTGTAGCATAGTCCATAATTATGTGTCCCCTTTAAATAACGAAATACTCGTTTGATGGCGATCCAGTGATTACGGCCGGTCAGTGAGAGGGTGTTCACGGCATATGTGATGTCCGCCGAGTCCGATTACAAACAATAAGCTGCCAGCTGCGTGCGGTATGGGACATCTTTCATGTCGGCAATGTCAAGCGGCGGATCATCCTTGGTGAGCTTCACTCCACTTGCACAAGGTGTGTTAGCGGGATGTGCCGCATGTTAAAACGTTGGAGAATTTAAATGTATTTACGTTGATGGATGATGATCAAACCCTGCGCATTACTCTCAATACTTGTATGCAGGCAATTTTCAGCTCCCTACATCCGTCATTTCAAATTGCTCGTAACATGTCTTGAACTCGTGCTAACAAGTGGGTATCATTTCCGGCAAATATGGCATCATCAACGTAAACAAGAAGAACATAAGAGGTGCCATCATCATAGATGTAACAGAAGGATCTGCAGGGCTTTGTAAATCCAAGGCCCCTTAGGCGTATCGGTCTTGCATTCCACCGCTCGCACTTTGTTTAAGACCATAAATACACTTAATCGGTGACATACATAGTCCGGATGATCGGGGTCTTCATAGCCTTCAGTACATTCCATATACAATTCTTCTTGAGTATCCCATGTAAGAAGGCCGTTTTACATCCATTTGCTGCAATTCTAAATCACGTTCGGTAAAGCAAGCATGAGGCGAATTGATTGAGAGCGTACCCGAGAAAATGTCTCCACGGAAATCCGGACCGGTATTTGTGTGAATCCACGCAGAGCCTTGCTTTATAACGTGCTATGTTACCATCGACATCTAACTTATGCTTGAATACCCATTTGCGGGTTATTGGTTTGCGCCTTAGGACGAGGAACAAGTTTCGGTACCATTTTCATAAGATCTGAATTCATCATCCACAAAGATGCCTCCACTTATCTCTATCGACTGAAAATGCTTCTTTGAGAGCGAGCTCGGGAGGGATGATGGGCAAAGAGGCATTGTGGACGGATGGGACAGACTCCCACCGACTTACGAAAGTCAATAGATGTGTAACGGGCTCTAGCCATTCGAGGGAGGGCGATGAGCACGTGTAGACCCTACGTCTGAGTTCATGTGTAATATCGGTGGGCGGTAATGTCTCTTCTTCACGGAAGAATCAAGCTTGGGAAGAAGCTCGAGTTCGGTTACGATTCTTGTTAACGGATTGTGGGAGGCTCATGATCCGAATTTTCAGCATTGTCATGCGGAGTTCGCATCGGGCTCTGCATCTAGTGGAGTATCAGGAGCGGTGGGAGATGACACCATCGGCCTCACCGTCAACATCATCTGGATACTCACCGAATTTTCGAATACAATTGGTGGCGGAACCCCAAAAGTGCACAGTAAAATAAGGAGAATCGGTGATGATGGAACCAAATGCTCAATAAAGGTAACACTACGGGCTGCATATTTTGCATATCAAGAAGCTTGTAGCCCTTAGTCACTTCAAGCCTACAAATACAAGTTGTCTCGGCGATTGTCAAGCTTACGCGTCTCTTCTCTGCAGCACATAAGCAAAGGCCCGAGAACCAAATATGCGAAGATGTAAAAGACTTGGCTTTCTATTCCAAAAGAGCTGAAAAGGTGTGCCACCAGAAGCGAGCGAGAGGTAAGGCGGTTCAAAATGTAGGTTCTTTGTGACATGACCTCATTAAAAGGATTGGGAGACCATAAAAGCATGGAGCGCGTCATCCCCATCAGTCTGGTTTCTTCTTTCCGCCGTTACGCTGCTGCGTGTATGGAACTATCGGTGATGAATAATGCCTTGTGTTTCGATGCTCAAAGGCGAGCTTGTAAATTCCCTCCGTTGTCGGTGCGGAACATCTTGACATCGACCAGTTGCCTTTGAACAACCAACGGCCGGTCTTGAAATATCCGAAAGGTGTCACTCTTATGCTCCATAGGGTAGGTCCATGTATATCCGCTATAGTCATCGGTGAGAGTAAAATAATATAATGCTCCACCAAGGGATTGTTCTTGAAGTCTCCCACGATGTCGCATGTACTAACTCGAGCTGCCGTGGATCGAAATCACGAGGTAGGAAAAGGAGTCTCGTTTTGCCAAAGCACAAACTTCGCATATGAGATCTTTGAAGCAGGAGGAAGGGCTCTATGATCCGCTTTGATAAGTCAACAAGTTTAGAACGGTTTGCATGCCCAAGGCGGGCATGCCAAATCTGACTTCTTGTTGTCAAGGGACCAACAATGTGGAATTTGCTTGTTCACGGATACAAGAGATATCCAGACGATACAATTCGAATCTAGGACTTTTGAAAATACAGCGAGAAGGTGAGCTACGACGAGCAAAGCAACATGTGGTTTCGAGGCGTAAGTATGAGGTCCTTCATCGCATTATCTTACTAAGTGACATTAAATTTTTAGCCATCTTAGGAACATAAAGAACATCCGGTAGAACTAAGGCGGTATCATCATGAAGTGGGAACTTACGGATGCCTTTACCATGTATGTGCATCGCTGGGGGATTCATCACCTAAAACACTCGTTCGTAAATAGTGGTAAGAGTCAAGCTAGTGAATTGAAGCTCATCACGACATATGTGAGCGGTGGCACCGCTATCAAGGTACCAACCGCTCACCCCACTCGCTTGAGTGCTCGTGCATCTAATATTTTCACAACCGGTTTGCTTGACCGAGGTTCGAAACCTTCTCTTTGATTGTGATGTGGTGTGCAGTGAGGTCGAGGTGTTGCCCAGAGGCTCCCGGCCTTTTTCTTCGCACTCTCGCCCAAGGCCCGTGAGTCCCACACCAATTGCGCCACCTTGTCTTTGATGCGTATGGTTGAGCTTGCCGAAAGGGTGGTTGACCTCTCCTCCGCCTCATGTTGAATCGACCTCCTCTTGTCGAAAAAACTTTGTCGCTTTAGAACGGTGTTGTCCCTTGATGACATTTGGCGGCTCATTTCCTCTTGATATAGAGCCCCAATAACATATGTGAGCTTGACACTCTGGCCGGCAGCTCGAATGGGACCATTTTGTGTGGTGACAAATGTCCGTAATCGGGAGGCGGTGGTGAGAAGTCAGTGCTACCGCATCCACCTCTTGCATAGTTGTGCCAAGAGACCATTTGAGCACGCAAGTGCCTAAACCGACTAGTGAATGCCGCAATGTAATCTCCTTCCTTCATGCGCAAGGTATAAAATTGCCGCTCGATCGCATAAGCTCATCATTGTTTCAACTTTGTAAGTTCCTCGTGATCCCAAATTGCTTTTGCATTGGTAAGGAACTCAATGTGGGACAAGATCGACTCAAGCCCATTGACTAGGAGGGCTACAGAATCGCTGTTATCCCATGCATCTTCTGCTTTTGAGTAACGGTAGCTCCTGCTTGTAGGATTAGAAGGAGTGCCGGATCCGGGTTTGTCCCATCAACTACATCCCGGACTCCACGAGCAAGTAAAGTGGATTTCATCCCGACACTCCAAATATCAAAACGCGTGCCATTAAATCTATCTCGTGCTCTTGAGATCGGAGGTAAAAGTATGACATGATCATGCGTGTAGCTACCTACAATGTAAAAGATGGAGGCAAAGCAAAGACTAACTAACAAGGAAGTAACTAATGCGTAAATGAATAGTAACCATTCAAATCTTAGTGTGTAACTATCAAGATAATAAACGTGCCCTAAAAATAAATATAAACTAGGGCTAAAGGGAGGAAAGCAGTTGGGATTCAGCAGAACATGAAGGGAAGCCTGCAGGTGACATACTCAGGTAACCCTAACCGTCTCTTCATATCGCAACTGCGGGTCGGAGCAATTGAGCGACACAAAGAATCCAAAGAACAAATCCCTAATTGCAACTCCTCTCCTTGTGCAGCGGAAACAAATCACAGGATCGTGATAGGTGGGCAACAATGCCCTGAAGATTTAGATTCTCCTGCAATGGATGGCTTGTCTGTCATTTTCTCAAGGGAAGGCAAATTAGAAACCCCAAGAAGAATGAATGATTGTCAATTGCAAATAACGAAAACACTTCTTGCGGTGCAATTAAGTGCACGCGCTCTTGCTCATGCAAAGCCTCTAGAAAAATGTCTGTCTTGCACGCAATTGAGCCACACATTTTCAATCCGATTACAATGAGATTCTACAAGAGAATGGATATCCTCATGTGCGTGATTTTCAATCAAAATCTTCGCCTTCTATAGCATCATCAAGAAACTCCAAATTAGATCGCAGCCTTTTATTGTCTAAATGCTGATATTTAGATTGTGTTTTAAATTGTCGATTCTTGGTCACTTGTTTGGAGTGACTTCCACAAGCTGAACTTCTTGATGTCTATTTAATCTTTGCTCGCTTTAAAATTATGGAGCCTTCTTTGCTCTTGCGATCGCCTCTTCTTCCGACATCGCTGGATTATTTCTCGATAATTATCGAGAAAATGCAATCCAGTGGCAGCCTTGGGAGTGGGTGGAGAGATTAGTGGTCCACGCCGGTGCCTTGAAGGAAATTCACCACGAGAACACACGCTCTCACACGACCACGAGGCATTGCAAGATACAAAGGATCTGACACCATCAAGGTGCTCGATACCATGTGGAGATACCTCATGCATCTAGCAAGAAAGGCCAAGATGCAGGCATGCGAGAGCAATGGAAATAAAACGATGTGTATTTAATAATGAGCAGAAAAATGTTATATACAAAAGTAGCCTAATAACCTAAATAGCATAACCTAAAAGTAAGTGGGATATTTAACCGTCGTGGTTATTAATCCAACAACGGAATTCAAAGCTGAACTCCAGACCTGTCTGACGTGATGGCAGTTTTATTGATGAAGACTTCTTGAATATTCTCTTGGAAATTCGCCTTCCCACCCTTTTTCCTTCCAATCCCAAATAGCTGTCTCAGGATGGGACTGAATCACATATTCTTCCACGTATGCCTTGTCATACGCCATCTATGTGCTTTCGGGATCTTGTACAGGTGAACCTTGATGAACGAGCGAGGCTCTTCCACATCCAACCTCACTGATTAACTTTCCAACCTGGAAAGGCCGATTATGTATCGGCGGAGTGCGCATTTGGTCTTCGGTCTTTGGCGAAACATCCCTTCCTTTATGTCTTTTACATCTCCATTCAAAACGCGCCATTTCCTGTGCTTTGCCTTCCAACTATCGGTAAGCCCCCAAGTACATATCCGATTGGGGAGTTCTCTTATAGGCAACGCCTCCTCAAGGATAGCTTCATCGGGAACTTGGAGTGGTTGTCTTTTGTGTCTCTGGGTGCCCGAGAGAACCATTTCCACGGCTCTTCTAGTGCGAGCCCAATATTGTTCTCCACGATAAGCGCAATTTTCTTCTTGGTCCACCGAATGCTTCCCACCATCCATAATCTTTCCAGTTCATATGGCGCGGCTAAGGCTCGAGGCAGGTCACGCTTTCAAATGTGCTACTCCCTTCCGTCGGAATAACACATGACGTCCCTTTCTTTCTCTCGTGGATACCGTCTTGTTATTATATCGTTGGAGGGACAGATTTAAAAACCCAACCGGCGGTTTCTTAGTACATCGATGTCGAATGTGAATATTGCTTGCTAATGCATCCCCCGCGTTCTCTCTTCGGTGATTTTAAGCCGGTCGGAATGATAAGTTGTTCAATTTTCACCGGATGAATATGCGCGACCATCATGTATCTAATCGGCCATACATATGACCGGAAGTCCGGGACCTCCTTCAAAACTTTGATCTCCGGTATAGGCGCAGGCGCATGAACCCGTATGTCCGGCAACGGAAGAGTGTGTGTGCCTCCTTGTGCTTCAAGCTTTTGGAAGCAGGAGAACATCACAGTCGGACAATGGAGTGTGTAATGATATACAATGTTGATATCATAGTTAGGGTTTAGGGGTTTAAGTTATCCATATTACCAAGATATGATAAGCTAGGGTTTACTAGATATGGTGTCGTTTCATTAGGGTTACGTCTCTAATAGATACAACGTTTCATTAAATTTAGTTTTAGTTGTCTTTTCATGCATAAGCAACTTACTTCTTTCTTGATCCAACAATGTAATTATTCTATAATGTTTAATTGATCTACATTAGTCCATAAAATCTTCATGGTATCGAGCTAACCTAGTGTAGGTTGCATTCAAATGAATGCACATTGAAATGCATGATAATACAATGCTTTCTTTGATTGTTTTCTTGTTTTATAAATAAGTTAAAATCAAGAAACATAAGATAGAAAAGAATGGGTGCATTCTTGTTTTTATTTCTATTTTTATTTTGATGAATTCATATAGATTACGCAAGATCGAGCAGATAGTCTAGCGCACTTCAGTTGAGTTGCTACTTGAGCAATTCAATGGAGGCACACTAAACTGGTGGTGAGTATATGTAAAAATCATATAAAGAAAACAGAAAAATGCGAATTGCATTGTATATACAATCGTGGCACATAGCCATGGAAAATTATATCTACCATAATCCCGGTGAATCCTAGGAGGAACAATCAAATCCAAGGCGGGATCGACGCGAAATGCCGAGACAAAACCACAGCACATCAATTACATGGGCGCATCCTAGGTGGAGCAACTTGCCCGATCAAGCACAAGGAGACACATTGCAGGAGCCTTCAACACACTTCTCGAATTGCCCAGAGCTTGACTTGACATTCACAATTGACGGTAGCGGTGCAACATCCCCACTTGAGAACATACACCAACGCTGCTTCCTCACAACAAGTTGTACAATGTAGGTGTAAACACAATTGTTCAGTCTTGAGGCTAACAATAGGAATGTTGAAAGCGAGATGTCTGATTTGTCATGTCGTGCATTGATGCAGGATTTGAAAGAGCTAACACACTTAGATTACAAGCTTGTAATGTTGTCAAAACCGAGTTGTTGGCCAACCCAAAGATTCGTGAGGCACAAGATGCAAGCACGTAAGTAAAACTAAGCATGAAAGGAAGTTTGATACACCTAACTCTTGCCCTTCATGCTCCACTTACGATTCAATAAGTTTGAGATGAGAAACTCTAAGATAGTCGCATAGCGCTTTGGGAACAAACCATAGGCCGATGCACAGGAGCAACCACAAAACCAACACGCATTGTAAGTAGAATGTATGGATGGTGAGAATAGTGGCTACAGTGCCCATGATAGTGTTCATGCTAGTGACCGGAAGAAGACACATTAGAAAGCTTCTTCAATCAGAGGACAAACTCTTAGGAGTTCAGAACCCAAAATGGGTGACATCCTCTACACATAATTTTGGAAGCGAGTCCTTCAAGGAGAAGGACAGTTCCATGAAATGACTTTGACATCCGGCTTATAAGAATGGAGGCGTTCTCGAAATGAGAGGCCTCCTCAAACATGCTCTTGGAAAAGTAGTGAAACCAGACGAGGATCTTGGAGAGGAAGAATGGTTAGCTAAGGACGGAGCCAAATACCTCATACGCAGCGGGCGACAACCGAGATGTTGAGGCGAGCAGGTGAATACTTGGCCGAAATCATGAATCGCCTAAAGGAACTCTCAGCCGAACATGGTAATGGCTCTCTAAGGAATTTTGAACCTAAGGATGAAGGACGGTGAGGATGGAGTACCTTCAGGACCCTAGCCTCACGGCCCGGTGCCTCCAAAGTTGCCATTGGAGATGATGAGATGGTGATGAGGCTCCTTCTTTCGCTTCAGTCATGGTCACATTTCGTGACTTCTCATCTGTTGCTCAAACACAAGCTACGTTGTTAGCTAAAAAGCAAGGCATAGAGATGCTCGAAATGAGCTTCTCACAGCTCGTGAGTTCCATCTTTGAAGAAGCCAGCAGGACCAACCATAAGAAAGCGGGAAACAGCACCTCACAACAAGGACGAGGAGGAAGAAGCCCTTCTCCAAAGGAGGTGGTGGAAACTCTTCGGGTAGCTGGCGGATCCTCACCGGAAGAAACAAAGCAGGAACACCTGGCGTGCAAGGAGCCATTGGGAAAAAGAGTGCATAGCGGAGTTCCTCGCAAGGAGGGAACCAGCTCAAATGTTGTGGTAAAAGGTTAATACCCCAGCTCTTCATTGGGACTAGGGAGTTTGCTAGTCCATTGTCGCTTCCCACTTGTCTTTCCTCCAAAGTGAATCAAACCAACAGAATGGTTCTTAGAATCTGGTGCTGCACATATTTGCTTTGATAGGAATGAATTTAAAACATCTGATCGGATCAATATGTTTACCTTGGGACGATAGGTCTCTAGTCTCACTGTGTCGCATTGAGTTAATAGTTCCTCGGAAACACACTCAAGTTAGAAGATGTCTACCATGTGCCCGAGATGACTAGAAACGATCTCTTAGAAGATTGAATGCCGAGCAATAATCATGTCGTGTTCACAAGCAGTTGCGAATCATAGATGCATTTGACCCTAGAAAGGTACTTGCGCATGGGTCTTGGACCATGATCCGTCTCCGTCTCCATTTGCACTGGAGTAGCAGTCCCACGACACAAGAGCGTCTGCATCGCACAACAAGCGGCAAAGGCTCGGTTGTGGCATGCACGCCTAGGTCATCCTCACATGGCAAAGCTACAAAATTGGGCTGAGTATCAAGATGGACCTATTGGCCCTTGACTCCTATACCCTTATGTGAGGCTTGTGTTTTGTCGAAGAAACACCAAGGCCTTCAAGAACAAAGCACCTCACCGTGCTTGATGTACTTGAGCTTGTACATATCGATTTGTGTGGACCCTTATCTCAAGCGTCCATTGGTGGTGGGCGTTATTTCTTAACGTTCTGATGACAAAAGCATTTGTCACCACCTACATCCTCAAGAACAAGAGCGAATGTTTCTCCTATTTCAAGGAATACATCAAGTTCATTGAGCGTTGGACAGAAAGCAGCTCAAGACACTAAGATCGACAATGGCGAAATTCACCTCTAATGAATTCCAGCGATTACGTAAAGATGAAGGCATTGGACGTCAACTCACGGTGGTATACACTCCCACAGAATGGAGTGGCGTTTGAATCTCACACTGCTGCAGGAGATGGTCTCCTCATTCTTTGCATGATGCTCAAGCGCCCTTACCTTCGGAGGCTTTGATGACCTCAACCTTTCTTGGGCAGTTACCCACCACAGATCGAAGGCAAAACTCCTTATGAAGCTTTCCGAGTGGCCATCCATCCGGCACTTGAGGCGTTTGGGCGCCTTGCATATGCCATACAGACGAAGCGAACCAAGCTTTCGGCTAAGGCCCCTTGAGCTGCTCATGTTGGGATACGGAAGGGATAAAAGCATATAAACTATATGATGTTCCTTCTAACAAGGTCATTTATGCTCAAGTGTTACCTTGATGAAACAAAGACTTGGGCTTGGTGGGAGCACATGTTCATGCTCGATGGCGAGGATAGTCTTGAGCTTTCTCATTATGATCGACGGATCATGGTACTCGAGCTCTGTTGATGAAAATGTTCTGCGGAGGGAAAATCGGCGTGTTTGAAGAAGAACACGAACGAAATTCCAAGCGCCGGATGTAGGATCACATTCCTCAACGGATCAAGCACTTGCGATGCAACGATGAAGGTGATCGAGAATGCAGCGAGGAAGAAGATTATGTTTGAACTGAACTTGAACAAGATCTAGACCCTCAACTTGAACAAGAACGAGCGAGCTTGCTCGACGTTACCCTACTCGAGCGTCGACCTCCACGATTATCGTGCCCCGATTATCGTATTTCCTCTTCACATGTGAAAGCATATCTTGCTACTAACCTCGACCACCTGTAGAACCACGGTCTTATGCGAGGCTTTGAGCGGACACTGATCACAAGGAGTGGAGAAAGCTATAAAATCGAATATGACTCATTGATTGAGAGCGGCACATGGGAGTTGTCAAAATTACCTCTGGCGGAAAAATGGTGTCTTGTAAGTGGGTTGTGGTAAGGGAGAATCCGGGCACTCCCGGGTCCTCCCACTATAAGCGGCCACACTTATCCTTGTCGCTTAAATACGTTGGGTTTCGTCCCATGAGACTTGTGTGAAAGTTCGAGGTCTTGTGATGCCGTCGCTACTGCTACACACTTCTCACCTTCTAAACAAGCAAGGCACCTCTACTCTCCCTCTTCAGTGCACCGCACCTTTTGCTTGAAAAATCGCCAACCCTCGACCCACGACACAAAACAATTGCGGGTCACGCCTCGGCGGAGCCTACCACGGCGCCTGTGGACCCCCAGTTCACACCGCGATTTCGTCCCTACTTCTAAGACCAAACTTGACCTACAACGACACAACACAATTGCGAGTCACCTCGGTGACAAGGCCTACCACGGCGCCTGTGGACCCCCAGTTCACACCGCGATTTCGTCCCTACTTCTAAGACCAAACTTCTCCACTCGGGGAGCGCTCGTTTACTTGCAGATTTGGGATTCGTCCCTTAGGCTCTGCCTGTGGCCTTCCACTAACACCTACACCTCTAATCCTCTACTCATCTTCTCATCTCCTCATCCTCTTCCTCCTAGTCTAACCTCGATTCGGGCTTCTTGGTTTCGACTCGCCCTTCTGGCACAGGGTCCGCCTCCACCAGCAAGTTCTTCCTTGGGCGGTTGCTATGAGTTTGACACGAGAGAACCTCCAGGAGTCTTTCCTGTAGTCTACCCTCAAGCCGAGTTCTCAGGCATTTGCCACACACCCAAAGCAAAGCAATTTCACGGCAACCATTCACAAGGAGCAACTCGTTTAGGCACTTGCGAGCAAGTCCTCCACCAAGCACTCCGACCACCGCGACTTCCTCTCTGCACTGTGTTGGCTCACATGCACGAAATTCCTCTGTAATGGCAAAGGACTCGATGAGGGTGGAAGCGCAAGACATGATACTTTACTTTGTGAAATCCTCCTCCTCTTATAGGAGGCCTTCCACATACAACCTCCCTTAGGTGACCCTCTGCAGTCACCTTTTCCAATTTTCTATTATTTCCTACTTGACATTTAATATACGGCACCTAAGTCTATTATGCGATCCTTGGTAAATTCTATTCTAGTAACTTCACCTAAGACCATCCTTGAAGGATGTCGATCTACACCACCTATCCTTCCCCGTTCCCCAAGCTCATTTATGGTCATTGACCATTCTTAGTCTTATCTCATTTGGGGTGGTGACATGGCCCTTGGGGATTGGCTCCCTCGCCTCCTTTTGCTCTGTCCCTTCCCGGATCTTGTCGCCTTAATGTGTGGGGCAAGTACCATCTGCCCTTCCTCCATCTCCAGGCGGCGCCTAAAGTCTGTTATCTTCCATCGCGCCTCCCGCGCACCTAGGCGCCTTTTCTCCGCCTTGGTGGGTCGCCCCGTTCATCGCACCCTACCGCGGTAGTCTGGCAGACTACCGGGGTAGGCTGACTACCTACCATGGTAGTCTGGTACCTATCTCCTTCTTCTCCTTCCTCTCCATCGGTGATGTCTCCTGGGGGTGAGTTCCTTTTGCTCCTTCCTTGCTGTTTGGTTTGTCCATACCTATCATGGAGCATGTCTTCAAAGAATCTTCCCCCATTCGCTGACCAATGTTGCTACTAACTCCTTCGGGCCTTCTTCGCGTTGGTCTCCTCTCCTGGCCCTGGCTCCTCCCTTATCCGTGGGGCGAGGGAACTTCTCACCCCTCCCCCTTCCTCGACGGGTCGGACCCCGTCCTTGGTCTCCTCCGGTGGGGTTGTCTCCCCCACCACCTCAACTGCTCCTCCATACTCTGGACCCCGGCTCCTTCATCCTCGGCCGGGCCTCGCGGCGGCTCTCGATCTCCGCCCACGGCACTGCCCTACCGGTAGTCCGGACTACCGTGGTAGGTGGTCACCCACCGTGGTAGGTGGTCACCCACCGTGGTAGGCTGGTCACCCACCGTGGTAGGTTGACCCCCCAAGAGGGTGGGCTTTCCCCCCTCCTTGCTCTTTGCGCCACCTTCTACCTTTGGCGCTACGGCCGCTCCTTCGTCTCCTGACTCCTCAGATTCCTCGGAGTCCATTTCGCTGATGGCCTCATCAAAATCGGAGGCCTCTGGCTGCACCTGTTGCAGCTCCTTTCTGTCATCATCATGAGGACCCAATGTCCTCCTCTTGGCCAAACGCAAGATCTCATTGTTGGCCTTCAAAATTCTATTGTGGAGGTGAGCCCCCAAGCTATGATATTGCATTTGGAGATCATCAATCTCCGTGGGCCACTCTCCATCTTCACACCTACCTTTGTAGGCGTCCCTTGAGGTGGTCAATTCCCCCACCTTGACATGGAGGGTCACATTCTCCTCCCTTGCTTCCTTATTTGGTGGCCAATTTTGCTGAAGGGCATAATCGCCCAAAACCTTCGCTTCCTTACTACCGATTCTATGTACCACTTTCTTGTGGTACTCCTCCCTGGACCTTTTTCCTTCCAAGTCCTCTATTCGTTGAGCAAGCCCTTCCTCTCGCTTGCCAAGCATCTTTCTCGCTCCGGCTCACAGTCTTGGTTTTGAATTTCCAGGGCGCTTCTCTTCCAAACTAAACCGGGCTCTTCTCAACTCTTCCTTCATGTCCGGATCCGGATGGCTTGCGTAGCCATCACTGCTGGCCCATTTGCCGGACCGCTACCTTCTCCTTCCGAGAGCCTCTGCTTTTGCCCTTCGCTCTTGCTCTAATTGGGCAAAATGCTCCTCCATATACATCTCCATGAGTCTCGTTGGGTGGTTGCTCGGATGGCTCTTTCTTGGTTTGAGCCAACCTCCCTCCAAGACCTTCTCCGCGCCCGATCCATAAGGTCGCTGGAGCTTCCACAGCCTTTTTCCTTTTGGCTGCCTTTTCGTCGGACTCCATGGCCTCCAATTGCCATTTGGTCCTGCCTTCCTCCCGGCCATGTCTTGAGATTTCACTTCCTCTTGGCATGCCCACAAGGAGGCTAGCTCTAGCCTTTCAAATCCACACGGTGAGTGCTTCACACCCAAAGAATTCTCCTAGGGGTCCTAATTCCACCCCTTCTTTCTTCTTGCTGGAAATCTCCAGCTCTCACCTCTCGGGCCATCGGGTGCGGGCCCCTTCACTCCTCCATCCGCCTCCCACCGCGGAAGATGGTGGCGGCGCACCTCGCCGCTTCTCCTTCCCTTCCACCAGTGTTTGCTGGCGGCGTGGGGTGCCCGCCTCTGGGGTGTGCTCCCCAGTGGTCGCCTACCATGGTAGGCTGACTGCCTACCACGGTAGGCTGCCCACCCCCTTGGGTAGACTGCCTCCCTACCGGGGTAGTCTGTCGGGGTGCCTCTCTCGTAGGCACAAAGGAGATGGTGGGGACTCCCCTCACTCTCGGGGCTGTCACCCCTCCCGTGGTCCTTCTCTCATAGACCACCATCCGGCCTTCTTCGGCCGCTTCTTGCTCTTCTTCCCTTGCTTGCTCTGGGGAAAGGATTCCCACTCCGGCAACTTTGTTGCCTCCGAACCTTCTCCTCTTGCCTCTAGCATTTTTGTGGAGGTCTGACCTCCCACCGTCTTTCGCAATGCAAAAGGCAAAGGCCTTTCCAACCTCGGCTGGAGATGGATGACCTCAAAGGGATGCCATGCATCTTCAAGCTCCTTGCTTGTGAGGAGTCCCTCGGTTTCCCATAAATGCACCAAATAGGTGCTAAGATAGCAGGGCCTTGGTCCTTCCTCATCCACCGAATTTGGCTTGAGGAGCTTCTCTCGATGGTGTATGTACGCTTCATACATGATAGTCCCCCAATCCGGCTTGGCTCCCATGGAAATCTTCCAAATTGGAGGAAGTTGGTGCTGAAATAAGAGGTGCGTTGGTAATTTACCAACCCCAGCACAATCTTTGCGAAGAGCCTCCACTTCAGCTCCTTGATGCTCTCGGTCTTCCAGCCATTCTTGGCGTGGGCCTTCACTCCTCCATCCATCATGTCAAGGAACTCCTGCGGGATGTCAGCGAGGGCTGTCCTCTTCCCCCCATTCAACCTTTCGAGGAGAGCAATTCCGGAGCTTTCTTCCTCCGGTCTTCCATACACCTGTCGAATACTTGACCGGCCCAACGGATCCGCCCTAGCATTCCTCTCCATTAGCGGCGGCGGCTTCCGATTGATGGAGGTTGATGTAACACTCCTCAATCAATTCCAAATTGGTGTAGGCCCATTGGCGGCCATACACCCAACCCAATTGTATGTTGTCTTCCTCTGCCCACTGCCTGAAATCCACTAAATCTCGGGGGTTGAGCTGTCCAGCAAAGCAAGTGAATTGAGGCATCTCGACCTCACCCCCTCCTGGTGGCGCAGGCTCCGCTTTCTTTTCCTTTCCTCCTCGCGAGGAAGAGCCCTTGGCAGGTGGCTCCTTCCCCTTGCCTTTCCCAGCTCGAGGCATGGTGGCGTTCTGCTTCCCAAACGCTTACAAGGAAGGAAATTACTCTCCAATTTGACAGTCTCGAGGCCTCGCTCCCAACACTCCTTCTTCTAGAGACCGAAAACAAAACCACTTCCAATCCACAATTCCAACGTTAGGCTCGGTGCGCCTCCGTTGTCGCCAATTCCCTCGCAATCTCTTCAGGGCAGGGCGCCGCCGGTGGGTGGTCGTGATCCTTCCTCTTTTACTCTCAATTTCTTCAACTTTGTACGCTCCCGGCGCCAACCTCGCGCCTCGCCTTGACAGCTCCTCTAAATGTGTCTCTTTTCACAGATTCAGGATTCTCGATGCTGGCCGCCCTTTTCTTCTCGCCTAGGGTTTTCTCCTTGCTCGATGCGCCGCTCTCCTCGCCTCGACTCGGTGCTGGGGTGGTGGCGGCTTTTCTCTCCCTTCTCTTGCGCTCCGCTCCGGCTCCTCAGTGAGTTTACCTCGATTCGAAGGAAGTTGGCGCCAAAGCTTTTGCCTCTTTGGATGTCGCCACAGGCGCACAACCCTAGATTGGATTCATCATTCCAAAATCCTAATTCTACCTATTTTCCTATCCTACCGCTATTCCTAATTAATCGCTTGCTAATCACTTAATATTTATTCCCTATTGATGAGCATATATAGTGGATATCCCCTTATATTCATTGCTTTTGGAGATTGTCGACCTACATGATGATACGCGACTTACATGATGGTCCCTTCTTTTCTCATACCGGCGTGGTGTGGCGACCTCGGAGTGATACCGACCTTCTTTGCCCTCACCCGCCTCGTCTGGGGTCATTTCGACCCATTCTTCCTTGGGATATCCTTTTGCCTTCCTAACAATCTTACAACTCCTTTAAGATTCTCGGAAGTTTTCGGCATGCTCCTCTTCGATCGTTCTTAGCCAAAAAAAATCAAACTTGTTCGTCTTCGGGCTCTTTTGGGCTGGTTGCCCAAACTTTTATGTTCCACATGGGTCTTCAAATTGAAAGTCAAGGCTGATGGTACCTTCGATAGGTACAAGGCAAGACTAGTGGCTCGTGGATTTTCACAAGTTCCAGGCTTGGACTATTTGGAGACATTCGCTCCAGTTGTGAAACTGCCAACCATACGAGCATTATGTGCAATATCAGCCTATAAGGACTATGAACTGCAAATGTTTGATGTCAAAACAGCATTCTTGAATGGCAAGCTTGACACAGAAATATATATGCAGCAGCCTCCTGGCTATGTAGTCAAAGGAAAGGAGGATTATGTATGTAAACTTATCAAGACTCTGTACGGGTTGAAGCAGTCTGCAATGGCTTGGAACGCAGAACTTGATGCTGAGCTTTTAGTATTAGGTTTCACCAAAAGCCGAGCAGATGGTAGCCTGTACATCTACAAGAAAGGTGACATCGTCTGTTACCTAGCAGTCTATGTAGATGACTGATCTTGTCAAGTAACGATGCAGGTTTTATCAAAAGATTACTGACCTGCTTGCAACTAAGTTTAAGATGTCCAGCCTTGGTGATCTTCAGAGTTGTCTTGGTATACATGTTCAGCGGAACAGGAAACGCAGGGTTATCACACTCTCACAACCAAGATACATACTTGAAAGTGCAGAACAGCTAGGTTTGAAGGATGCAAAGCCAGCTGCTACACCCCTACCAAGTGGAATCAAGCTAAGTGCGAAATGTCCCCACAAACATGTAGAGAAGGAAAGGATGTTAGTACCTTATAGGCAGTCATTGGAAAGCTCATATATGCGAAACACTACTCGTATGGAAGTTGCCTTTGCTACTAGCGCTCTCTCACAGTTCGGAGAACCCGAGAGCACCGGACAAGCATTAAAAGAGTCTTTAGATACTTGAAGGGACACCACATCGAGGATAAAATATTGCCACACACAGATGCAACTTGAACTCGAGGTCTTCACCGATTCGACTATGTTGGAAACGTGGACAACAGAGATCTGTTCGTTACGTTGTGAGCATAGCGGTGGACCGATTCTTTGGATGAGCAAGCGAACAGTTGCTCTCGAGCGTCGAGGAATATAGAGTCCTTACAGCTTGCAAAGAGATCATTTGGTGCAAGCTACTCCTTAGCGAAATGGGTATACCATTACCTACATACGCTCATAAGGACCGACAGGCTCCATGTCACTTGCTCGAACCCGTATTTCATGCAAGGACAAAGCATATCGAGGTTGAGTATCATTTTATCGAGACCTAATCAAGGCGGGTAAAATCAACCTCGAGTATGTGGCAACGCAAGACAATCCAGACATATTGACTAAGGCTCTAGGAAAAGAGCTTCACGAGAAACATGTTAAAAGTCTTGGCCTTGGAGACTCCTCGGAGTTCCTTGGCAGATGCGACAAAGTAAAATCCATGCTGCGTAACTCTAACTACACCCAAGGAAGAGTGTTCATCATCTGTAGTCATTAAAAGAGTCTCATCACGAGACACGAGAGTATGAGTCCCCACAGGTGACTCACCCAGGCAGGCTTTGACTCTCATCTTCCTCCTCTTGGAAGGATCGGACTTCAAGGAACGGTGGGTCTTCTCCACGCCTTCTTGCCTTGAGATTGTCTTGATCGAGGTCGACTCTTCTTCGATGCGTATGTTAGATCCTGCACAAACAGTGGGAGCTAGGTTAGCCTCACACACACACAAAACAGGAAAAATGCTGCAACAGGAATGGAATTTGGGACTTACTATACGTGCTAACAACATGGTGAGGATACGCCCAGCAATCTTCAACTTTGATACGGCGCATCACAGTTTTAGTACTGCCCACATGAACCCTATACCACATAGGGGTGCGAGGGTGCTTCATGGTGCCGTAGGAGACAATTTGGGTTTCCTTGAACAGGTCTGTAGGCTTGGGAAAGCTTGGGTCCTCACAAGGGTTAGCTTCGTTCTCAGAAAAGCCAAAATCAGGGTGAACATGTGGAGGATTTGCTTTTACTCTTGTTGCCGCTCTTGGCCCAGAAGGAGTGACACGCGATGAAGAAGGGCCGCCCATGTTTTCTTGTTTAGCTGCAGCCTCTCGTCGCTGCAGAAACTCCTTGGTGGTTCCTTTGGGGCGCCCACGTTCTCTCTTCACGCCCCCTTTAACCGCTGCAGGAAGTTCAGAAGTCTCCTCTTGGTCGCAGGCAGCTGCTCTAGCAAACTGGCCTAGAGCATTTCTGGGCTGCTGCGGTTTCTTGGGCAAAGTACCCTCAGACTCTGAAGACAGTGACGCCATCTCGATATGGCTCAGGACTGCAAACCTTCTCTCAAGGCGATCGATGCATATGAGGCAGAGAGCGTAAAGGAGAATTATAAAGGGAGCCAACCTGTACTCAGCTGGCTTCACACTAGTACAACAGCACTCCATAGTGTCCGTAAAAGACATGAAGATGGGGCGTAAAGCTCTACCACCACAAGATGGCAAAACCAGAAGATTGGCAAACCCGGAGCTCAACTCCGCAGTCTCACGAGCAATTCACAGCTGAAGGGACTGTACCTAACTATTTACAACAAGTGGGAGTAATGATATACAATGTTGATATCATAGTTAGGGTTTAGGGGTTTAAGTTATCCATATATTACCAAGATATGATAAGCTAGGGTTTACTAGATATGGTGTCGTTTCATTAGGGTTACGTCTCTAAGTTTATAGATACAACGTTTCATTAAATTTAGTTTTAGTTGTCTTTTCATGCATAAGCAACTTACTTCTTTCTTGATCCAACAATGTAATTATTCTATAATGTTTAATTGATCTACATTAGTCCATAAAATCTTCAGTGTGCCCAACCAGGAGGAACCCAACCTTCACCTTCTGAAAAGTTCCCATATCAACTAGCATGTTCAAATACGCAAACAACAGCTGGTTCTTGTTTTCTCAGCAAGTGTTGTCAAGCTGCAAATAGAGCACTTTGGGTAGCACTCCTTTATAATTAAGAACAACATCTTTTATAATCCTAATTGTCAGATTCGCATCGTTCCGCAAGTTGGCATAATGCAAAAACACTCTTGCTGCGTACGTATAATTGTGGATCATGCAACCCACTACGTGCATAGATACACGGCAGTCCTCATCTAGATTCTTTGGCCAACGCAGAAAGTGTGGAATCTCGCCTTCCGGTCCATTAGTCTATAGCTAGGAGCATGTACTTATCCGGTTCCCTGTAACTCTTTTCACGGTGTTTTGCCATTTTTTTCCGCTCCTCCTGGAGCTGCACGCGGTGTGACTCCAACGCGGCCTGATATTTTTCTGTCCACAGCCAAACACGTTCCAAGTTTCACATGCTTCCAAGTTTAACACGTTCCTAGTTTCACACATACAAACACCCCTACTAGAAAAGGCAGCCTATGTTACAGTCGTTATTGCAATTTCATGTAACACTTCCAAATTGCAACATGCTATTTAGGCATGGTATTAAGATTGACACTATTCCCTCTCTGTCACCATCTTAACATGAACCCGGGCTCTCTCTCATCACCTCACCCTCCTAAGTACAACATCCCTCTCGCTAGCATTGTTTATGATTTCAAACATATACAATGAAAACTTGCTTATGTTATAGTCCTTTGTTACAATTTCATGTAACACTTTCCATGTGGTACACCCAAAAGTTAGGTGGCTTGGTGTTAAGTTTGTGATTTTCCCTCCACCTTCTCTCACCATCTTAACAACATGCAAGTGGTCTCCTGACCTTATACCTCACCATTAAGAGCTTATCATTAAGTTTGTTGGTTTGGTGTTAAGTTTGTGATTTTCTTCTCCACTTTCTCTTACCATCTTAACAACATGCTTTTGGTCTCTCCTTTCACCTCACACTCCTAGTTAATGCTCCAGTATGACACCCATTTTTTTTTTGTTTCCCTCTTTGTGTTGCAACATGACTGTGACAATGAGCTCCCCTCTCCCACCAGTATTTTATTCTTCCCCTCTTGCTTTTCCTACATAGCAATTACAGAACTCTATCTCTCCTGTAGGTATCATTCTCTTTCCATCTTCCCTCTTCAATGCACCCTATGTCCACACCGGTTTTCTTTTCAAGCCCCATATACACAAAACCCTTATTGCCTAATTATGGGATTCGCATGGATTTCCATGAGATTTGGCATGCAAAAACACTCTTGCTGCGTCACATTATAATTGTGGATCATGCAACCCACTACGTGCATAGATACACGGTCCTCATCTAGATTCTTGGCCAACGCAGAAAGTGTGGAATCTCGGTCCATTCTTCTGGTCCATTAGTCTATAGCTAGGAGCATGTACTTATGGGTTCCTGTAACTCTTTTCACGATTATTTGCCATTTTTTCCGCTCCTGAGGCACACGGTGTGACTCCAACGCGGCTCGATATTTCATCGCCCATGCCCAAACCACGTTCCAAGTTTCACATGCTTCCGATTTAACACGTTCCTAGTTTCACACATACAAACACCCCTACTAGAAAAGGCAGCCTATGTTACTTCGTTGTTGCAATTTCATGTAACACTTCCAAATTGCAACATGCTATTTAGGCTTGGTATTAAGATTGACACTATTCCCTTCATGTCCACCATCTTAACATGAACCGGCTCTCTCTCATCACCTCACCCTCCTAAGTACAACATCCCTCTCGCTAGCATTGTTTATGATTTCAAACATATACAATGAAAACTTGCTTATGTTATAGTCCTTTGTTACAATTTCATGTAACACTTTCCATGTGGAACACCCAAAAAGTTAGGTGGCTTGGTGTTAAGTTTGTGATTTTCTCCTCCACCTTCTCTCACCATCTTAACAACATGCAAGCGGTCTCCTGACCTTACACCTCGCCATTAAGAGCTTATCATCAAGTTTGTTGGTTTGGTGTTAAGTTTGTGATTTTGTTTTCCACTTTCTCTTACCATCTTAACAACATGCTCCTGGTCTCTCCTTTCACCTCACACTCCTAGTTAATGCTCCAGGATGACACCCATTTCTTTATTGTTTCCCTCTTTGTGTTGCAATATGATTGTGACAATGAGCTCCCCTCTCCCACCGGTATTTTATTCTTCCCTTCTTGCTTTTCCTACATAGCAATTACCAGTAACTCTATCTCTCCCCCTGTAGGTATCATTCTCTTTCCATCTTCCCTCTTCAATGCACCCTTATGTCCACACCTGGTTTTCTTTTCAAGCCCCATATACACAGCTGAAACCCTTGTTATTGCCTAATTATGTATAGTAGGATTCTACATTATATGTCCATTTATATATACGGTTGGCCGATGTATTTAATCCTACATACATGACACGTATATATATATATATATATATATATTGAATACATACTCTTTATGTATAGGTACAAATTCATAGATATCTAACCATGCCATAGTTATAAGTATACACCTCATAGATTAATAAATACCTCATCACATTTACCACCAAATGCGACACATGCATTACGCTTTCTTCAAACGCCCCATTTGTGCGTTTTCCCTATCTAGACTTCCCTTATACGAACATGTGCGGCTTGCAAGACATATGCCATAGTTTTCGGGTTCATTCCACAACCGCTAAAACATATCGAAGGACAATGTAAACGAACTATGGAATGCCCGCTACATGTGTGGCGTGCTATGAGGCCGATCTCCCTTCATCTGCTCGTGACCATCACCGTCCTCGGCCCTCCAAAAGCGTGTGCAAGTTCTTATTCACACTCTCCCCTCCACCAACCACGCGTTACTGCGATGGCGGTTGTGAATGTCCTCATGCGCTTGCGGTGCGTGTTTCATTTGCCGTTGCTCCCGCTTTGCACAACGCAAGAAAGGCGGCATCAAAATCTACCAGCGTCCACAGCACAAATCAATCCAGGCTTATTGCCTGACATGGACTTGCACATACCACACTGTGGCGGCAGCTTCTGACTCTTGACGTCATCCGAGTCGACTCCTCCTGCATCTTCACGCCGTCTTTTGCACCCAGCTAGCGGCCTGCGTTTCTCCCGCTCATGTCGACCCTTTGAGCGGCATTCGAGCCACTAACCTCCACGCTTCGGGCCTTGCACTCCGGCCCCATAGGCTGCATATTCACCGTGCTTGTGCAAGTTACGTTAGGCAAAATGATCGCATTCAATTCATCCCCGCCATTGCCACCAAACTCACACTTTTGGAGAGATCTTGTGATTCGCCTTGTGGGTGGCAACACACTCACGCCTCCACCTTCCACACCATCCCCACCGCCTCCGACATCACCGAGTGTGATGCCCTCCTCGTTCCACCTTCCCTTCCCTTCCCCTCGGGACATGCTATGGTTCCTTCCATCTTTTCGTGCCCTTCACCGCACATTATTTTCCTTCTCCTTCGACTGCAGCCATGCACATCGATTCGTTCACGCCTTCATGTCCTACATGCGCACTTTTTGACCACATAGCTATTCAACCAAGGCCCCGATCTATCGCCATACCACTCCAGTAGTTCGGCATGCTCTCCAATCCATGTTTCGCAGCCCATTTCAACTCTTGTCTGTTGCTCCTTCCCCACCTGAACATACCTTCTCTCGAACTCTTTTGCTCCCATGGGACCAAATGGATTGGTCCCATGCTCGTGCTTTGCAAGTCGAAAGTTGCTTGCTTGTTGTGGGTTGGCCACACACCACCGTGCTTGTGCAACGTTACCGCTTGCTCCACGGCCCGTCTCCACGCCTTGGTCGGCGTTCGGAGGGTGCAGCCATTTCGCATCTTTCCCTTCTCCTCCAAATAACGCTGTCGCACCTTCTTGCCAACGCTAGGTTTCTTGTCCATGAAGCCTGCAAAACCGGACACGATATCCTCGCGATCTACACTAGGGAACTCGTACTCTACCTTCCTCTCATCCCTCAAAGTCTCGTCGTCTGGACCATGGTACCATCAATCGCATCTTCGCACACTAGCTCCAACACGCTGGAAGGCCTTCCGGACCTCCCTCCTCGTCGGTGGGCTCTTCCTCCTCATCTTCATTCTCCACCCACCCTCCATCACACAGTAGGCTCACACCATGTAAACCCCCCACATGCGGCAGCACAACACGGCAATGATGTCGTCAAGTGGCTTACCGCCAACTTTTACATCGGCTCCCCTATCTCTCCTCGCAATGTTGTCGGTAGGTCCTCGTCCACCTCTTCACCACCATTTTCCACTCCCCTCCCTCCCGCTTTCATCCTGGTGGTGTCCTCGTCGACTGCCTCTCGACCCATGTGCGTGTTTCGTGGCCTCCTCCTCTTCCTCCTGCAAGCAATATCAACTCCAAAGGCCGCACTGCCCTTGAGAGACCCTCCGCCGCTCCTTGAGTCTCCATGGTCACCAAAATAAGCTCTTCTAGAAGAGCCCTATTCTCCCTCCCGCCATCCAGGTGCGTCCTCGGCAAGACCTCCGTCGTCCTCCACATGCCCACAGCGGTCCGCCGCGTCTGCACCTCGGGCAATTTCGTACTCTTCAACGGCGTGGAGGGCCCTTTCAAAGTCCGCGTCTGCGTCAGGCAGGTCGTCCCCTGCACCCACAAGCTCCACCGTTAGCTGCCCACCTCTTGGAGACAGCACGTCGGAATGAGGAGGATTTGTTGCCGCTGCCTCCTCCTCATCGGCAACACCTTCCACGGTATTCGTGCACCTCCTCCCCTCCCTCCATGCCTCCATTCGGCTCCACGGAAGGACCCTCCCGGCATCCACTCCGCCGCTGCAGAGGCGGCGGATCGCCACGCCTCGGTTCCTCGGCTTTGGCACCCGTCCAGGGCCGTTGTGCAATTCCACTTGACCATGCAGCGGCTGCTGGCGTCCTCTCCATTTTCCAAACCTTTGCCCTCTCCAGCGCCGGCAAAGCATGCGGCCCTCCATGCCTCCATTCGGCTCCACGGAAGGACCCTCCCGCCATCCAAGTCACGGGTTATGGTAGCGGGTTGTAGGCTTAAGCCGCCTCAAATCTTGAAGTCCACGTCCCAAACCATAGCGAACCACGCCAAGCTGCGGCGCCTAACCAACGCGCGACAAGCCGGAGTGCGGACGATATGGGTTTTCCGAAGGTGGTAACCTTGTGGTGACGGAGGGAGGGAGGCGTGGCGAAAGGACATGCCACGGCTCCTTGCCACAAGATGCCATGTTTCCGCACGCACCTCCATCGTTCTCCGAATACCCATGTGTCCGCTTATGGCATGCCCCATGCCGTCTTTTTCGGACACCGTCACCTATTTGTCGAAGCTCCATGTCCCCATGCTTCACATATATAGCCCGGCAATTTTGTACAATATTTCGTGACCCAAGGACGAAATTGGTAACAATGCTCGGATGCCCATGTGCCAAGGATGTTGTATGGTCATTCGCCCATGGCCCGCGTTCAACATGCATGCCACCGGACAACAACACGTCCGAATCGGTGGTTTTACCTTCTCGTGCGAGCCATAACACCTCCGGCCTCGATGCAGCGTCCTTGCGTCGCACACCCGTCACCTGTTCCAAGCGCCATGTCCCGTGCTTCACATATATAGCCGGCAGATTTGAACGCCTTCGTGACCCAAGGAATTTGGCGCATGCTTGGATGCCCATGGGTGAATGGTGTTGTCGGTGTGTCGGCCTCATGGCTCGCACCTAGCCATGCTCTTTTGGCGCACACACCTCGTCTTTTGTTCGTTGGCATGTCCCCATAGTAAGGCGGTTATGCGATAATCGTGACCCAAGGACGAAATTGGTAACAATGCTCGGATGCCCATGGGCCATGGATGTTGTTGGTTTGTGAGTTGAAAAGACCATGGTCCAAGGATGGTTACTGCATATGTGGTGGAACAACGTTGACTACTTTTTCGAGATCCAAGGACCATTGTTCGCAATGCAATCGGAATGACCATGGTCCAAGGATGGTTACTGCATATGTGGTGGAACAGCGTTGAATACTTTTTCGAGATCCAAGGACCATTGTTTGCAATGCAATCGGAATGACCATGGTCCAAGGATGGTTAATGCATATGTGTCCGAACAGTGTTGAATACTTTTTCGAGATCCAAGGACCATTGTTCGCAATGCAATCGGAATGACCATGGTCCAAGGATGGTTAATGCATATGTGTTGAGCATGTTGAATACTTTTCGAGATCCAAGGACCATTGTTATGCAATCAATGACCATGGTCCAAGGATGGTTAATGCATATGTGTCGACATGTTGAATACTTTTCGAGATCCAAGGACCATTGTTCAATGCAATCGAATGACCATGGTCCATGGTTAATGCATATGTGGTCATGAATATCATCGACCATTGTTCAATGCAATCGAATGACCATGGTCCAAGGATGGTTAATGCATTGTTCACGAATACTACCAAGGACCATTGTTCAATGCAAAATGACCATGGTCCAAGTAGTTATTTCACTCCCGTCGTAACCTTGTGGTGGTGGAGGAGGGAAGAGTGGGGCGGAGATCATCCAGCCACCTACATTCGTTTTCCCTTCCCTTTGCGGGCGGACATTATAACCACAATGGCAATAAACATCGCCCATTATCTATTATGATCCTTGCAAGTACATGGCCCGCATACAATATGCCATGACAAAAGGACAAGTGGTAGGTCGAACCCTATGATGTATCCTACTTGAAACCCACTTGACTTGGTTGCCTTCATCAAAGTGAAGATACCGCTAATGTCACCGTGCGCCATTGCCAATAAGTGATGGTGACGGTAGCATTTGGCGGCCATGTCCCGTGATGTAAGGAAGACCGTGATCATCATTTCGCACACGGGCATGGCACTTCGATCTGCTCCTCTTTGACCAGCCTAAGAGAGATGCGAACCTAGTAGATATGCAAATAAGATCCCGCGCCATCAACTGCGTGGCAGCTCGGCATAATGTCTCGGAGCGGGCGCTGACCATCAACTAGGAGACATGGCGGTGGATGACACATGGCTGAAATTGTGGCGCAATGGCACAACCCTCACGTCGGGAACGGACGTTTGTGGCCTTTTTTATCGGAGAAACGCGGCATTGGAATCCGCCACTCTATGCCCGCACACCGCCATCCTCATTGCAACTTGCAATAGTGGTCATTCATGGAAATCGATAGCCGGAAAGCCCGCCATGCTGCGTTTTCCTTTAGGCAGTCGACATGAAAGATTCCTACCCGTTCCTCCATTCGCCATGACGCAAGTGGTTGACCGGCCCTCATCGCATGCACGGTTTAAATGACCTTGCCAGGCCTCCGCTTCATGGTTGTGGCGATCTGTTGCTCCTCCAAGCGATGCGGTCGCCTTGTGGAATAGTCGAGGAGGTTGCACACTCCCAACCCTTGCCCTCTCCTCCTCTCTTCATCCGTCTGCAATTGCCATGGGCATGTGTAGGAAACCAACTTCACGTTGGGCGCCCCTCGGTGGTGGGAGAACCACCATTGGTTTGTTGTTCTCTCCATCTCCGGTGCACCGCCCCTCGATGGCCATCAAGGACCCCAAGCGCACTGGAGGCGTTGAGCTCGCCCATCTTAGTGGGGCGTGTCTTCGTGTGCATGCAACTGGGAATCCGCCATTGGGGTGGCAATGTGGAAGTCTCAATGGTCACGGTGGCGATGGTATCCAACCTCATGTGGCATGGAAGGTGTCGGCACAAATCGCGATTGTCACACCTCGTTTCACAAGCCGTGACTGTGGGCGATCATTTCTTTCAACCTCGTGGATGTTTGGATTTCTCTTTATATGTGCAAAGCGTTCATTTCCTCACCTTGATGTTGCTTGCAACATTGCGGTGATTGTGTGGATATTGTCGTCCTGCGCGGACGATGGCCATCGAGGAAGAGGGGTTCCACATTCACGGCGATGGCCATCGGCGATGGACGGAGGTTGCTCTCTCCCAGCCACGAAGGACGGCGGCAGCGTCGGCCACGGCTTTTGCCGTCTCTTGGGCATGGCGTCGTGTTCGGGGCCAGTTATACCTCACATTCGGGTATACTTTCACCATTCTTAAAGGCGGTGGGAAATGTGATTCCTCCATTTGTACCACGTGTACTACTCATCAACACCGCAATAAAAGTCGATGACTGTCATGTCCACTTCGGAATGGATGGATAGGGGTTGGTGCCCATCCATACCGTGGAGCGACATGACATGTCACCGCCACCCACGCCACTTATGTTTGGGCGTGTCAATCGTGCAGTGTGATGGATGCCATATGGATTCACAAACTTTGGGATCCTTTGCCATCGCGGCGTTGCCCTCCTCCGGATAGTGGCTGCGGTACAAACTATGTCTCCTCCAAACCGTGATGGATCGAGGTGGAAGCAGCGGGGACTTTCGCAAGCCTCGAAAGTTGAAGGCGAAAGGGAGGTTGAGAGGAAGGGAAGGCACACAACACTCCCCGCCTTCACCGACCATTCGTCTGAGAGGAAGGCGGGGAGGATTCCAGCTTTGGGACGGCGGGGCCGTCCGCCCGGCCGCCGAACCGCAGCAATTTCCCAATGGGAGGAAGAGGCAAGTCGCATCGAGCTACACTTTTGCAGGCCACGATCCGGAGGATTTCTGCGAACTTGAGTCGATTGTTTCGGATAGAACAAAGCTGCGTGGGGCTTCACATGAGCCGCCACTATGGTGAAGCTACACACCTCAAGAATGGACTTGGGGGCGGCGGAAGAGCATGGAACACGCGGCCCCGGGTGCACCGCCTTCACCGCAATGGCGCACGCAACATGGGAGTTGTATAGAGACTTTGAGAGCATGAGCTCAACACTATCCTCGCTATGGACGAAGTGCAAATCAAGGAGGTGGCTACGCAAGGATGGGCGCCTCGTCGAGCATCTTCCGCTTCCTTTCAATGCAACCGCTTCCGTCGGGTTTGAATGTAAAATTGTGAAGGAGGTGGGGCATCTGGTAGCCGAACACATGTTTGCAAGTGCAATGACTCACGATCATGTACGATGTCCGTTCTGCCCACCGCTAGCGTTGCTCATCTCCTCCCTTTCAATAGCCGCCTCACCACCTATCGGCGTGCGCTCAATGTCGGGAGTGTTTATTCGTGCCCGGACATCCCGCCAATGCAATGATTCATCCCATCCGGTCGCTCTCACCGGGATGAACATGGCGTGAATCCACAAGTACCCCTTCTCTCGTGCCATCGACGACTCATCGTCCGAGGTGCTCTAATGTTGAAGGACCGGTTCTCGATTTGAGGTGGCGTCGCTGCGGCGTGATGCCCGCACCTACAGCGGGCGTGATGGGTCGTTGTGAATTGGACATGAATTACGGCGAGTCTGCGGCATTCATAGGTTGCTGTCTTGCGTGCGCGATTCTTTGTCGACGGGTCGGGACCACGAGCAAGATGCCCCGATTTGCAAATGAGGTTTACATGTTTTGTCCATGCCGTCAGTGTGTGGCGACCTCCTGTGGGCGGATTCCAGCACACATCTCAAGGCTGCTTGTTTGCGGTACGGGCTCCGGGCGGCGGTAAGCTGTTGCGTGCACCTGCACCATTGCTCTCTAATTTGCATTCGAGGTTTATCCGCAGTGGAGCCAAGTTTGGACAGCGGTGGCGGAGGCCTTGAAGGCGCCTCCACCGCAGACGGATCGAGGGCTCGAGGAGTATGAAATGCGAGACAAGGCAATGGGGGCGACCAAAGTGGCGGCTCCGATGAGAGCATGGACGAGGAACGGATGTGAAGATGTACCTCATATGCACTGTGGACGACTTGCGAAGCAACGATCATGCACTTGGCACGGAGGGAACCGCGCCGCAGCACGCGCCGCGCTGGCAGACGCCTTTATACCAAGTGAGCAGTGGCGAAAGCGGCTAAGCGCGCTGTTGTTGTCTTGGCAAACCATGTTTGACATCATGGCGTCGCAGACCCTCTTAAAGATCTTAAGTGTGGATTTTTGCCGATTCGACGAGTTACAAGGACATGTACGAGGCCAAGTCATCACCTATTTGGCCCCGATATGAGAAAATCCATGCTTGTGAGAAAAATGCGTTACATTGTCGGGGGCAACCATTGCCCAAAGTGTGTGCCGTTCGGGGATGGGTTTGATGAGCCGGGGAGTCCTCGGAAGGTCCTCCGGCATTTTCCTTGAAACCGCGATCAAACGCATGTTTCAATGGCGGAAATAAGCATTGATGACTTGGTATGTCGGGAGGCAAAGCGAGAATGGGGACATGTCCATGATGGCGGATACCCGGCATGGAGAGCACTAGATGCGATTGATGGTTTCGGCGATGAGCCGAGGAACTTGAGGTTAGCATTATCCAGACGGTTCAACCCGTTTGGTACTCAAACACGTCCATATGGCGGTTTTGGTATTTGTGCACAACATGCCACCTTGGGCCAGACAAAGGACGCGCATGTCATCATGCCTCCGATTGTGCCGGGCCGGGATGGTTAAAATTTCGATGTGTACATGGCACCGGTAGATGAACTCAAGAGTTATGGAGGGGTGGACATGGAAGATTTCTCAATGCCGAAACCATCCTAAGAGGCATTTCAAGTTACGCGTGATTCGCATCATTGCCGATTACCCGGGTTGGGTACCCTCACCGGATTGCAAGTGAGAGGAAGCGGCGTGTGTCGATTCTTGTGGACCTTGATTCTCGCTATTCCAGATTTGAAAAGCCCGTTTATGTCGGATCGCGGTGGCTACCGGCTAATGTGATGGGCGGTGGGAGGATGCGATTGGTTTGATGGATCGCGGACCTCCGACCAAACCAAAGCCGCCAACGCTCGATGATATTGTGACGGATATGGCACGCAGAGAAAGCGACACTGCAGACGTCCGTCGGGCAACTTTGGAACCGTGGAGAATGTCGCCCTTGTTCGTAGTCACCGCCATATTGGCGTCACATGCTTGTGTGGGCGCCAAAGGATGTGATGCACGTGGAAAAACAATGCAGAGGCCATATGGCACGGAGAGCGAGATGACATTGCTTCGCATGGACATGGAAGCAAGCGGAGGAAAAGATGGTTGTGGCACAGTGACGATGGCCAATACCGCAGCGCCGTCGTTTGTCCAAATCGACTTGAAGACCGTGATTGAGGGCATTAAACGCATCAAGCACAGCTATGGGTCCAACATAGCCTAAGGTGGAAAGCGGAAAGCGAACAAATGCCATGATCGGCACATTATGTTGGAAATCATATTCCCCATCGTCCTCCGGGGTGCATAGAGCCGAGGTGTACAAGGCGGTTGTAAAGCTAGGACGCCTTATGGATTTGCCGGTGACGATACCGAGTCGGGACATCCAAGCACAGCGCGAAGAGGCAGTGAGGGTAATGTGCTCTCTGGAAAAGCAATTTCCCCCTAAGATGTTTGATATATCAACCCACCTCATACTACACTTAGTGGACGAGGTGGCCGCTTTGGGCCCAGTTCACACTAGGTGGATGTACCCGGTGGAGAGATATTTAGGATCCAGGAAGCGGACAGTGCGACAGCGCGCGAGACCCGAGTCCAGTATAGCGGTGGGGTACATGCGTGAGGAGAGTTTGCATTTCGGCATGACATTTCTCCGCCGTTATTACGCTCACGTGGGAGAAGCATGGACTGCAGATGAACGTATGGGGGAGAAGGTGCTGGGTGTCGGCCGTGCGTACATAATGGATGCCGTGGAGGCACGACAGGCGCACACATATGTGCTGTATCACGGAGGTGCTGCGGTTCTTGGACATGTACGAGGAAGAAGTTAGGACAAACGGTGCAGGATGGTCGGACTTTCGAGATGATATATGGAAGAAGGGCTCGAACGCATGGGATGGGCATCCTTGCATGACCCACGAAGTGACCGCAATCATGGATGGGCTGCGTTGCAGCGGTGGCATATAGCCACATGTGGAACAAAGGCGCCACCTCGAGCGAGGCGGACAAAGCGTCGCCGGAGTACAAAGGATAGTGCGGTGAGCGCAAAGTTTATCATGATGGACAGGCGGTGGCGGCGACATTGAAGAGGAGCGCCCGTTCTACGGGCACATAGAGCAAATACTCCGCTTGCAGTTCTCGCAGGAGTTTAAGCCAATTCTGTTGAAGGTTAGATGGTACGAGTGTCAGCCAGGAGGGACAAGGCCATCGCTGCGAAAGTCGTACACCGGATTTGACATTGTAAATACGGAGAAAGTTTGCGTCTACAGGGTGCGCTCAATAGATGGTCCGTTTGTGTGGCCATCGCAGTGATGCATCTGCATCCGGAGGCGGATGACATAGGCTGGGCCCGCGTACCCACCCGGCGAGGGATGGAGGGACGCGGAGCGAGTGGACGGAGCCATATAGCGCATGGCATGTGGCCTATGGACGTCGAGGATGGGGCGAACCTCCGGACGGAGTAATGTGGCTCCATTGGAAGACAGAACCAACGTGACACTACGATGGGGCGAACCTCCCGACTCTTGACGTAATGTGGCTCCAATGGAAGACAGAACCAACGTGACACTACTAAATACCGTGGTCTTGATGGCGGTGTTCACATGGACCGATTATCGGCAATATGCAATGATGACCTCTTCTAGATCACTCAATTGTGGGCAAGGGACTACAAGTTGTCGTAATATAAAACACTAGTCATTATGGCGAAGGAGAAAGGGCAGTGAGGACGGTTCCGAAGCTTAATGACCGCCGACGAGTTTGCAAACAAAGGCTTTCCATATGAAGAGCTTTGAATTTTGGCGTGGCGACCCTTGGCTTGGCAACTATCGGAAGGGCAAGCCAATGCCTTCAAGATGGCGCGGTGGCGTCCGGGCAATGGACGGAAGGAAGGCGTGGGCGAGTTTGCAGACATCGATACCCCGCTAGAAGCACATCGGCGTCGCCCGCCGACGCCTATCCGTAGGTGGGTGGGGAGGATGAGAGGGCAAGCTCGTCTCGAGCTACCGCCATCCACCCCAGCCACCTAACACCTCTCCGATCCAGCGCTACCACCGTGCCACCGCCTACATAGACACACGGAGAGTTGTGAGGACAAGGGAACATGGCAGCCAACCAATGGCGGTTGAGGACATGGAGACGTGGAATATCCCAGCCCCGACGCGGACTTGGAGCATTGCGTTCGCAGCGATGGTGACGATGCTTTGCTATCGATGAGGTGGGTGTTTCGAGACGGATTGACAAGAACGTCTTGTTCAATTTGTACACACGTTGATGCGGTTCGCGAGCTTGTGCATCTTGGCGGTGTTCATGCGGCAGACATGTGGAGGCAGCCCATGGCAACACGGGAGGTGGTTGGGGAGAGAAGGCAAAAGCAGGCAGGCGGGGCAACCCGTGGGGGCGGGTCCCGTGGCGCCGACCGCGCCTGAAGCGGATGAGGAATGGCGGGCGGCCAAGGGGAGGTGTGATGACAAGAGGAGGGTGTGCACCGGATGCGATGGAGTGGTGTGAGGTGGACAACGATGCACGGTGACCTTGATAAAAGGAATGGCGTGAAATGGTGAAGGAGGCAATGCAAAAGCAAAGGACAGGAAGGGAAGGGAATCCGATGTTGTTCGAGCGAAAAGGCACGGCTGTTGGCCGTGAGGACAAAGGTTGTGAATGAACTGGGAACATGGCAAGATGGCGCGCGGCGTTAGGGGAGAAGGGACGGTTAGTGAAATCGGTGTCAAGCCTTCCCGACCGGTGGTGAAGTCCAAGATAAGCCGACACTTCTCGATGACTCGCACGCAATTCTCGATGTGGAGGCCGCAAAGGCGCGGCATTAGAGGAGAGGGGAGAGGGGAGAGGAGGGGAGGAGCGGGTAAGCCGAGCATGGTGGACGAGGAGGAGTGGAAGATGCCCTTGCACAGGCTCGGATGGAGCTGAAGCAGGAAGTTCGAGCCATCAAGTATGAACTTGCAGCAAGAGAGGCAAAAGCTGGGGCCAAACCCTTGGGGCAAGGGAGGCGTCTTGGATGGGTGCTTCGGTTTGAGAAGAAGCATGGTAGGTACCCAAATCAAGAGGAGGCTGAATTTGGGAGGCGAGGACGATCTCCATGCAACCTCTGGGCGGTTGCGATGCGGTCTCCCAGTTCATACAGGTAAGACATGGAATAACCGAACCACCCGGAGGTTGGCCAGGAGGACAAGGGAGATGACAATTTTGTTGAACGACATGGAATTGGAGATGGATCCAGATCGTGGCATTTCCGAGACGAAGGATGGAAGAGGGCACCGCAGGAGGTGGTGGTGTGGATGTGGGGGGATAAGTAGGAGGACGGTGGGAGTAGAATGCATTGGGAGAGAGGAGGGAGACAAAACATGAAGGTGCGGATGAGGCTATGGCAATGTGATCGTGGCGAACGCCACGATCACCCAGGTGATGGAACGCCATGCCGGTGATAGTGTGAATGCCGAGTGTGAGAAGATGTGTAGGAGAGGCGGCGGCCATGGCGGACCGAAGGTGTGCCCGTCACCGTCAAGTTCTGCCATGGCGTGGGAGAGGAGGGGAGGGACTTGGAATCACCAGAGGCCATGCCGGTTCACGGAAGGAGGGTGTGTCAAGAGGGCAGCCGGTAAAGGGCGTGTGTTGGGAGGTGCCGTCCGCCAGTAATGTGCACATTGTGGACGGAGATGGGGTCGAGGAGTGACGAGGGGCCGTGAAAGACATGAGGGATGGAATCGGGCGGATGAGAATTCGCTGCGGGGAGGCAATTGTCGTCCGGAAGGGCAGGCATGGTCAGCGTGCTGAACAAATGGGGTGGGAGAGGGAGGCGGTGGCGAATGGAGGCGGGTCCATGGCAAGCCATGGTCGTGGTGGGGCCAAAAGGCGAGTGGCAGCCATGAGGGAATTTTCGAGGGGAGGGAGAAAGGCGGGGCAGCAAAGGGGTACATTGATGGCGAACAACAGATGGCGCGAGTATGAGGAAGGGGCGACATTGAGGGCGTGCCTAACCGTGCAGACACATACAGCGCACTCCGATCGCATGGACCTCCACTGGGCCCCATTGGAGGCTACGCCACATGACAAAAGGTGGAGGCCGAAAGAGGAAAGCGGGGAGGTGCTGGAGGCATCGGCGGGGCCGTGTGACAGGCACGGGCGCCACAGCGAGGATGGAAGGAGCGGATTGTGGGCAAGAGGTACATAAGAAAAGATGGGGTCGGGAAGGTAAGCAATTGAAGGTCGTTGTGCACACCACTATATCTGCACATGTCTTGAAGGGCATGCTGCGATGTTTGTACCGTGGTGCGTCAGGAGTGGAAGGGAGGTGGATGCGATGGAAAGGGAAAGCTGGTCATGAGACGACGCAAGAGGAAGGGAGGAAGAAAATCGCAAAAGCAGGGGTTGTAGGAGGTTTCCTTCTCATGCATACGATGAGGAGTAGGAAATTAGAAATGAAGGCATGTATGGAGCGAAAGAACCCACGGTAAAGCAAACTCCTAGGCGGAAGGACAAAGTAGTAAATGCGATAAGAAGGGTGGGCGAGCCATGGCAAGAAGCCGATGGGCATGGGGACAAGCCGCACGTAACGCCCGCTAGAAGGTAGGTTGCGCGACGGATACACAAAAATAGGCGGGGTGAAATGTGGGATGTATGTATCCGCAGTTTTCGTGAATGATGAATACAAAGTATAGTATCCTCGGACGTGTACAATTTATGCAGCGATTGTCGTATAAGCGTGTTTTATACAAAATGAAATATAACCGTATGTCACGAAATTATCGATATGGCATATTACCAATACCGATTCTATGAGGGTATGCATACATGTATTTATTTATATGTATTCATACGAGGTAATAAGGAAACCAAGTATTCTATATGGTAAATGTAGTAAAGGAGGAAGGTAGATGGGGAGGAGGTTCGGAGCCTCCAAAAGTGTTACAAGACTTTTCTTGTAACACTTTATATGTTGCAACTGTTGCAATCTTGAGAGAGGACAAAAGCGCCTCTCACTTCATCTCAACAAAATTGCAACACTTGCAACATGGTTGCAACAAACACTCCGGTTTGGTTTCCAAGCCAAAGTGTAACAAGCGGCCCAAAAAGTGTTACATGACCCCAAAATTGCAACATAAGTGTTACATCCGGGGGTCCAAATCTTAACATAAAGTGTAACATAGGCTGCCTTTTCTAGTAGGGCACGCTTCTGCCATACCACAAGCGAAGACAGAATCCATGAAAACCACCGCATACAACAAACTGATGCCGTGGACTAGCACCTCTTCACACAAACCTTTACCATCTTCCATAATCCAAAATATACAAAACCTCAGCTTCTAGGTCATGTATTATGAGCAGTTTGAAGGTGATGGGTTCGGGTGCGGGGCCCGGGGAACCTACAAACTCGCCCCAACCAACCTACAACCCAGGGGCCATCCATGAACAGTGACATGCAAGTTTCAATCATGGTTCGCAACTCAAAAACCATCAACATCTGAGGTGGGCGCTGGGCCGGCCCACCCTGACCGACACAAAGTTTGCAAACCATCTACACATACCACCGCTCATTCGCGAACTATGGGATGAACTCAAAACTCCTCCCACCTCACATGGTTGTACTAGTGGTAGATATCTACCTTGATCAACCTTCTGAGTTGTATTCAATGGTGGTCTTTAACCTCAAGACATATTGAGTGTGTCGAGAACCCGTTGGATTTGGGAATCTTCACTACAAGTTAGATTTCCATAACTTCAAAACCAGACGTCACAAACCGCACTAGAGCTTTGACACCGCTTGTACAATGACCATATCTCCAACTTTGTATAGGTGTCGTGCAAAGTTATACACCACGCACGAAGTCTTTCACCATGAACAAAAGCATTATCCATCCACGCTTAGAGCACCAAGTGCATGACGGACTTATGAATTGGGTTGGTTCGAACACTATCCCACGGGCATTCCTCATGACCCTCCCTTTCGCCTCGTATCAGCCCCATACAATATACTCTTCTCAAGGCCTTCACGCAACAAACAGCAGAGGAACCGATCCCATAACATGCGTAAAAACTCTTTCTTTGTTAGTTTGACTCCGGTCCCGATGTACGAGGCTTTGAAGAAATGTCTCGCTCTTGCCTCGCACATTGTGAGGAACCTATATCGTTCTCAAGGCCTTGCTTGGTCAACCTCGCATGCACATTTGGTTGCAACACGGTTTAAGAAAGTCCGCCGTCACCTTCTCCACATTTTTGCAAAGACACCTGCCTCGCTCAGCGCTTGTCCGCCGAAAGCTTTGTTGTCATCAATGTCTCACTTAAAGGCTTGGGATGGAATGTTCCAGATGCACCAGGAGGAGGGTGAACAAAGTCATCATCCCCATCCTCACCCACGGATCATTTGCTTGTGGAAGACCCCCTGCGGTCATCACATCGCTCCTTGGCGGAACAAACCACGACGGATTCGCACCCCATCCCCTTCCTTCCCGTGTCTTCGCTGATGCGTGATTCCCATCAATGGCGATATAAGTTCAAGTTCGGGGTCATGGGCACCCCACGCGAATGCCGGAGAGGACGCTATGGCGACGAGCATTACCGCAATACCACTGTGCATGCGGTGAGATGGAATCGGACGCCGTGGGACTATTCGCCACAATTGACCGCAACAAGTCGCTTTCTTGTTGAAGGCAAACTAACCTGAGTTCGGACTCGCTGCTCATGATCGGAAGGCCGCTGGGGCCCCTTCAACTGACCATCCGGCTCACAAGAGAGTCACCTACCATCCGAAATCAAAGACCCCTCTTCCTCACACTGCTCCTCCGCGACAACATCAATGTCGTCATTACATGGATGAGACGGAGATCGATGCAAACCCAACACTTGTTCTCAAGTACATGTTCCTTGATCGCATACAAACGTAGGAATGAACTTTGTGGAAAAACTCGACCTCTTCGACATCGATGTGTGTGTGGCGCGCAACATTGTCGCCGCGAGGACTCCGCACCTCTAACCTCTCGAAATATGGTCCTCTCTTCACAGCGTGGTATGACATAGTAGGCACCAAGGTAAGGTGGAAATGCCATTATGAGCAAATAAACCGAAAGATCTTCACCGGTAGATCTTGGCTGAGGCACACCGCCTCTTCATTGTTTTCTGGCATTGGGGTTCATGTACGGCTTTTGACTTAGGGTCCTATAAATGGTTTTCCATGTAATCATTACCTTAATTGACATTTATGGTTAGGTTGCCAAGACATGACTGTGTATGACCGAACGGGCCATACTTTCGTCAAGTGGAGAGTAACCCGAGAGAGAGTTCTTCCAGCCAGAACGGCGGCGCCGTAAGCTCCTCAAGCAGAAGGACTTTGGCACTGCCTCCCAAAGACGCGACTTCTCCACGCTACCGCGATCCTCCGCCATTTCCTCTTCGCACACCATAGTCTCATGATGGCCCCTCCCTTCCTCGCAAATTTCCTCTTTTGTGCGACCGATTCCTTCTTTGAATTGTGCTTCCTATGGATTGTATCTAATCTCTTGAGGATGGCAAGCGGAAGACAAGTAGGAAGGAACGTGGAGAACTGAGGCACATCGACCCGATGCCCAAAACCAAGAAATCCCGCCCAAAGAAGAAGGAAGGATGCGGTGAATGGTGTGGATGTTGGAGAAGGCGCGGCACCTCCTGTGGAGGCGATACAACCCAGCCATCAAGCACCAGCCCCGAGGTAATTTGTCAAGGGGCAAGCATGGGAAATCCTAACATCCGGGAAGGCCAAGACAACGAAGGAGAAGGCACGCAGGAGGAGACCGAGGAAGAGACCCCACAGCAATCGCGCCTATTCCAACGCCATTTAACTATGAGGATACTGCTATACGCGGTTGGGGAGCAAGGTGGAGGCCACTGCTCGAGAAGGACCGGATGTTGACACAGATGAGGAGCCTTGAGGAGAACAATTTTGGACTCTATCAAATTGTGGGTCGAGGGTTCAAGGGGCCTTGCCAAACCAGAGCAAGGTGGCCGGGTTCTATGGGCGATCGTGGATATGGATGGACGAGAGCTGTTTTCTGTGCACAACAAAGCCTTTGGTATTTGATCGGATAAGCGAAGATGAAACCATGTACAAGGCTTATGAGGTCACCTACATGGCTTCCAAAGCAAGAAGTGCATCCTTCAAACTCGTGGAGGATTTAAATGCTAGTGCCCAACCGTAAGTAAAACTTTGGAATAAGGTTTTCAAGGCGCTTGATGCAAATCTGGTATGTTGGTTTCATGACTTGTGCTTCTATCTTGCCTTTCCTCAATCCTTTTCTGTTTTGCGGATGCTCAAAGCTAGAGCACTAATTACATATGGAAGATTACCGAATCCGTCATCCAAAGATAGGAGGGAAATGTCACAACGACGAGTCGAGCCCGCCGATGTGTGCATGGGCTCACCCGGCCGAGCGCAGAAGTAGTGAGCTCGGCCCATCCGATGAGGAGGATGGGTGTATACCCGACGCCCTTGGCCACTCCGACGATGACGACTTTCGGAGGCGGAGGATGGAAGGGATGCTCCGCTGTTGGACATTCCTTTCCCGGCTCCTCCATGGAGGTACCCAACCTGGTATCCCAGGCCCCGGGCGCCCGCCGATCAACTGCGCACGCCCTGCCATTGTTGCGGGAAGAGACGGTGTGAGCGGTGGGCGGGCGAGGCAGCTTCTATTGAGGCACCTGTGTCCGCCCGATCCGAGAGTATGGAGACAGGGACTCGAGTGGGAGAGCAAGGCATGGTGGGCACACGCAACAGCATACCACACATAGCGAGGCTCCACCGGGGAAGAGAAAGAAGAAATCCTGGAAGGAAACCGTGAGTGAAGCCCACCAGATATATAGCGATCCATGTCGTGACAGATGAGGAAAGACTTGAAGATGCCATCCGGGAATCAGACCCATTGACAATAATCGTGACTCGCTATGCAAAGAAAGTTGTTCCGGAGACAATACTGGTAAAGCTTGAGAATTTGAAGCCAGCATCTTATATTACACCAGATGCCCAAATCAGGAGGGTGGACGAGGCATGGTCAAACTACCTAGCCCGAGTTATTTCGAAGGGAAGGATTGAAGAAGGGTTCGCCCAGTGCATGATTGACCGGGAGTGCAACGATATTAGCAAGTTGGACAAGTAAATTCGGCCAAGAAATATATTATGGGTGTACTTGGGGAACCACACATATGTCTGCTATGAAGCACTTGATATTGCTCGGAAGTCCTGCTTTCAATATGTTGAAGCGCATGTATACCGTGGGCTTACGGTGCACGAGATGAGAGTTCTTGCAACCGACCATAACACAATGTCCGATAAGCGGAAGAAAATGTCTTCTATTGAACAGGTTAGATATTTACGGGATGAGCTTCTTATTGCGCGTTGTGATGGAGTGCAGATGACCATGTCCTGGAAGTTCAATTTCTATAAGGTTCTTGGATTAATTGAAGATGATGAAGGGCGCAAAGATGACGTCTACAAGCAGAACAAAGTGGATAACAGAGAACACATATTGTGCATCTCAAAGCAGGAGGGCAAGGAATGGGATAATATTGATAAGATCTTTTCCAAGTGGGAAGCAGGCAAGTTACCTGAGCAGAAGAAGCACATACCTGCTGGCACCAACAAAAAAGGGAAGGGAAAAAGGAAAGTCACAGATGATCCCAAGCACGTGGAAACAGTGTATTTCAAGCCGAAAGACATGCTCGCGAAACCCTGGAAATCATTCCAGGGTATACCAGCGGGTGAATGTGGGCAGCAGATTCTTGTCACGGCAACAGGGAAGGTACTGACAGGCATCCTCGATCTCAAAGGAATGGAGGACGAAATTACTTCAAGAAAGAAACTGCATGTTATTCAAGTGGCCATGGCTAAACATCTGGAGTGCTCATCTTTCGAGGAAGTGAGGAAGGAATATCCTACACTCAACGGACGACATGATTGCTGCTTTCAAACGGCTTTTCTTTGGGAAGGTGAGATCCGAACCACGATAATGAGTCGCTTTGGTTTTTTTGCATGGCGCCGGCTGGCGCGCCCGCTGCCCTCGAGAATGGCACGGGGAGGGGCGGGCGGCCCAGCGCGCCGCCCCGGCGGCGCCACACGCGCGGCCTCGCGCGCCCGGCGCGCGCCGCGCCGCTGGCGCCCATGGGCGCCGTGGTAGCTCAAGGCCGCCGCCGCCTGCGGGCATGGTGCAAACCAATGAGGATGGAGGTGGTGAAGGCGCCGCGCCGCGCCTTTCACACCTCCTTCGCCATCGCTTGTTTGTTTGAATACAATAGGAATGTGGTGTCCTCGCCTAACGTTTTTCTTTCTGCTCAAAGAAATAAAGGATGTGGAGAATTTGCAAAAGCTGCCGGAGGATTTCAAGAACTTTATATTTGAGATTAACAACCGGAAGAGTCTTGAGGATGAGCATGCAATCGACAAGGATTTGAAAGATCGCACTTGTTCACTGCTCCGTGGGGAAAGAGTTACTATCAAGTGGAAAAAGAAACATTATGGAGATGCGGGATTCCTTCTGCGGGCTTATACCCTTCTCGTTATGGATGTCCCAAGAGGCTTTGACATTGGTCCTATGGATAGTCGGTGGATGCGTGCATGATGAACGCTTTTCCAAAGCTTCGAGAAGACGACCATGGAAGAATTCGTGCTCATTGTCATGCACGGAGTGGAAGAAGCTCACCTTGAGAGAGTGCATGCGTGATTATGTGGCAAGGGTGGAATGGTGTCCTTCGTTTGGGACAAAACAAACATGAGTAATGACAGGTGGATTTGGAAAAGGAGTACATAAGGGGTTGTGTGAAGGAAGGCTCAAGACAAGGCGGCTATGACGCCCAATATTACGCAGGGACTTTTAACAATGGACGATCCGTGATTGCACATGATAGGTGAAGAAGCGTGTACATGTCTCAAGACAAGTGGTGGTGTACTAAAGACCTCTCGGGTTGATGATGAAATTCATCAAAACATTCTCAAAGAAGGAGATTGACGGATGGTTGCGCAGAAGTGGGACAACAACACGGCAAGATTGCTCGACGCAATTCTATTGCCATAGAAGTTGACCTCCGCTATGCTGGTTATATCCCACAACGCATACATGGTTTCGAGGTTTTGCTAGACTGGAAAGAGGAGCTCACATTCGATGCCCACCGGAGAGGAGCAGCACAGTTCTGGGCTAAAGAAGTTTGTATCAGCGAAAAAAATTGTTTGAAGGCTCAGGTTGTTCCACTTAGTGCAAGGAGGATGAAAACGCAAACAGGGGACTTGCTAGAGGAAGGACAACAAACCCTGGATATTGTATGGCAGTCTGGGAGTGGTGGCGACAAGGAGGAAGGAGACAACGAAGAAGATGATGAAGCGAAAGCCCTGGCAGAAACTGACAGCTTCGACGTAGTAGAATTGGAACGCATGCGCAACCTGGCAGTTGTTTTAGATTCAGAAGACACCCAAGCACAGTATGAGTCTCAGATCAGTCCTCCGAGATCTGCAGGAGGCGACTTATTTTGGAGAGGAGGAAGAGGTTTTGAAACTGTGATATCTTGATTTCCTTTCATTACTTGTTTCTAACCATAGTCAGTAGGCAAGGGAAGAGTTTTAGATTTGTGGCCGCGCCAACAAAGCCCTATCTGTTTTAAGAATTGTTGAATCTCAAGTTTTCCGAGGCAAATGGTATTTAGCATGGTGCTGGTGACGGTGGATTCGCCACATTGCGCATTTCCGGAACAGTGTCTTTTTTGTGAAGGGGGTTTGGTTAGTGTGGAAGGGGGTTCGTATATTAACCCCCTTCCAGGATTATCACGTTTAAGAGGATTCGAATGGATGTGGCCTTGACGACTGGGTCAGAAGGTCCTGCTCTCCTCGTAGTCAAGCCGCACCGTGAAACCACGGGCTACCCGATGCCCGACTTGTACTCTTGAGACAAATTCCACTCAGATTGAGTTTCCTTCTAAAAGTCCATTTACAAGAGATTGGTTTCCGCCCAGCAGGCAGGTCAGTGAGCTTCCAGGTCTTGTTAGCAATCCTCCATTGATGGTTAGGTGGCCTATGGCGAGTAGATTGCCGAGAGGTGGTGGTTCGGGTTCAGGGATATTTACCTCGTGGTCCTGCTGGTTTGGGATAGGAGGGTGTTCCAGGTGGTTGTCTGGTGGAGCAGGTTGAATAGGCAAGGGTAGGGGTACCTGGAGTGGTTGTGCCTGAGGAGGTACAGGCCCTGGAGCAGGGTAGATAATCTGGTTCTCCTCTTGAGCTTGCATGTCATCTTCTTCGTAGTAAGATGTGGCCCCCTCAAGGTCAAGGGGGGAATGACCGGAAGGTAGGAGGCCTGAAATGCCAGGAGTAGGGAGAGAGGTGAGAGAGGCAAGGTAAGTGTGAAGAACGAGGGATTCATGGAAATGAACACTACGGGAAAGGATTACCTCTCTGGTGGCAGGATCGAAAAGGCGGTAGGCTTTGACCTGATCTGAGTAGCCAATGAGGAGGAGCTTGCGGCTCTTGTCATCCCATTTGCCACGAGTAGCGTCTCGGACATGGGCAAAGGCAGGACCGCCAAAAATGCGGAGGTGGGAGATCCTGGGTTTGTTACCTGTCCAGCACTCGAAAGCTGTGGTACCTGGCAGCTCTTTGGTAGGAAGCCTATTTTTGAGGTAGTTGGCTGTAGCTACGGCCTCAACCCAGTAGCATTGAGAGAGATAGGATAGCTTCAGGATGGAGCAGAAATCGAGAAGGATCTGTGAGGCGCTAAAAAGGGTTCGGGAAATGGAGTGTGTGGTACAGTAATGGGCGGAGGATCCTTAGATCTAAGAACTCGTGGAATGCTTTTGTTTAGCATATTCTCCGCCCGTTATCACGCTGAGGCAGGACTTGAAATTCTGTTTGTTGTTCTGCCGCTAGCACAAACTCTTGAAAACAGGTGAGGGCCTCATCCTTGTGGCGAAGGAAATAAATGTGGCAATACCTGCTCCACTCGTCCATGAAGGTAAGGAAGTAGGAGTGGCCTCCGAAGCTATATGTGCTCATTGGGCTGCAGATGTCGGAATGTATAGTCTCCAAGAGTCGTCGAGCTCTTGTTGGTGAAGCATCTTTAAAGGGAAGTTGAATCAACTTGGAATACTGGCAGATCTCACAGAAAAAACTCTTGGTGGACTTAACGTTGACGGGTCTTTGTACATGGCAGGGTTGGCGAAGGCGTCCAGGGAACGAGGATTGATATGGCCGGCCCGGCAGTGCCATAGCAAGGTGTTGCTGTGAGAGGCTGGTGAAGAGCTGTCCGCCATGAGTGATGAAGAAGACTGTATGTTCAACAAGTACAAATCGTTGTAGGGAAGTCCATGAGCTAGTGCTTTCTGCTGCTTGTCCTTCGAGCGATAGATTGTGCAGTGATTTCCTTGGAATATAATGGTGAATATAATGGTGAGGTCGTGCTCTGTGGCCAACTTCCTCACTGACAAGAGGTTTTTGGTCATTGCAAGTACGTGGAGCACGCCATTGATAATGAGGGATTCCCTGCTGATGGGCCTTATGCAACCTCGCCTGTAATGTATGGTGGATGGAGTGGTCGTCATCGCTACAAAGATGTCTTGATTAAATAGCACGTGGTGATAGGATGTGAACATTTCCTTGCTGCTGCACATATGGGTGGTTGCCCCTGAGTCCAGAAACCATCGACAGTTGTTAGTCCTTGTTAGCATGAAACATACAGCTAGGATAGAATTTGCTGGTGGTTACTTGGGAATCATCAACAAGTTCAACTCATTTCTAGGTGAGTCATGCCGTGGTTCTCCCGATTGCTTCTTTTTGCACTTGTGCTCGGCGGGATCGCACCGCCTGCGGGTCCTTTGTCAGTTCTTTCTGGACCATCTCCGGCGTGCTTGTTGTAGCCTCCATGTGATAAGGTCGCGAGTCGAAGGGTCGACGGTTGGAGAAGTCACCGCGTCCTCTACCTCTTCTACCACCTCGGCCTCGAGAGGTGAAGAGTGCGTGGTTGGTGCTACCTTGGCCAGTTTGTGGATTGGAGCCACGGCTTGATTCCTCCTCAAGTAAAGCTCCTACAACTTCAGAGAAGATGTCTGGGACAGAGGAAAGAGCGGTCCGGGCAACAACCCAACGGGACACATGGAGGCAAAAGGCGGAGGAGCATTTTGCCCAACTAGAGCAAGAGCGAAGAAGCAAGACCGAGGCTCTAGGGAGAGAGAAGCGGGCGGTCCAACAGGTGGAGGCGCAGGAGCAGGTGATGGCCACTCAAGCCATCAAAATCCGGGACATGGAAGAGGAATTACGAAGGACCCGGTTCAATTTGAGAGAAGCTGCCGGGTTAGGTTTCAAGACCGGTGCAAGAGTCGAGCGAGAGGTTGCTTGCCGAGGAGAGGGAGAGACTTGCCCAAAGAACTAGCGGACTTGGAGCGGAGGAGGTCCGGGAGGAGGAGCACCATAAGAAGGTGGTGCATAGGATGCTGGTGGTGAGGAAGAGACGATTTTAAGTGGATTATGCCCTTCAAGTTGGCCAGCCAATGAGGGGAAGCAAGGAGGAGAATGTGACCTCCATGTGAAGGTGGGCGAATTGACCACCAAGGAGACGCCTACAAGGGTAGGTGTGAAGATGGAGAATGGCCTACGTGAGCTCGATGACTCCAAATGCAATATCATAGCTTGGGGCCCATCTCCACAACCGATATTGAAGGCCAACAGGTGTTGCGCTGGCCAAGAGGAGGACATTGGGTCCTCATGATGATGATCGTAGGATCGCCAAAGTGCAGCCGAGGCCTGGATTTTGATGAGGCCACAGTGACATGGACCTCGGTGAGTCCGGGAAACAAAAGAGGAGACCGCGCCGAGGGGAAGATGGCGCCGAGAGGCGAGCAGGTGTGTGGGGTCACCCCACTACTTGAGATCACCACCACCAAGAGGCGCCCTCACTGGTGGTAGACCTACGCCCCTGTAGTCCCGCATCACCGCAGAAGGTAGGACCTACCGCGAGGTCCCGAGGAGCTAGCCATGGTGCTGAGGATGGAGCCGGGGTCCGACACACCCCCCAGGAGGAGGAGACAGGGCGGTGGAGGGAGCAGCCCCACCGGAGGAGATCAAGGACGGGGTCCGACCCGTCGGAGGACAGGAAGGGGTGAGAAGTTCCCTCACCCCACAAATAGAGAGGAACCGGGGCCTGGAGAGGAGTCCAGCACGAAAAAGGCCCGGAGGAATCAGTAAGGAGACCGGCATGGTTCGGCGAATGGAGATGAAGGATCTTTGAAGATGCTCTATGATAGGTATGGACAAATCAAACAAGCAGGCAAAAGAGCAATGGAGATCTTGACCCAGGAAGCCCTCGCCGATGCGAAGAAGGAAGGAGATGAACAAGGGAAAGGGATCAACCTACCATGGTAGAAGTCGCACCCCTGTAGTTCGCATCACCGCGTAGGGTGCTTGAAGGAGCGCGCCAAGCGGCGAGGCCGGAAGATGGGCCGCTGGCATGGAAGGGGCGCGCCTCGAGGGTGAAGGAATCGGGCGTCATGAGCAGAAGGAAGGCGTAATGGTACTTGCCCCACAAGCTAGGAAGAAGACAAGATCCGGGGAGGGGACAGGAGCAAAAAGAGGGCGAGGGAGCCAACCCGTAGGAGACGCGTCACCACCCCAGCAAGATGAGGACTAGGAATGGTCAAGGACCATAAATGAGCTTTGGAGAATGGGAAGGATAGGTGATGTAGCCTGACATCCTTTAAGAATGATCTTAGGTGAAATTGCTAGATTAGAATTTACCTAGGATCAGACAGTAGACTTAGATGCTGTGGACTTAAATGGGCGTGTAGGAATAAAATATTGGGAAAGGTGGCCTGCAGCAGGGTCACCCAAGGGAGGTTGTATGTGGAAGGCCTCCCATAAGAGGAGGAGGATTTCACAAAGTAAAGTATCACGTCTTGCACTTCCATACTTGCGAGTCCTTTGCCCTTGTAAAGAAATTTCGTGCCGGCTATGAGCCAACGCAGTGTCTGGTAGAGAGGAAGTTGCGGTGGTCGGAGTGCTTGATAGAGGGCTTGCTTCCTGCGAGCGCCTCGACGAGTTGCTCCCTTGTGAATGGTTCTTTGTGAAATTGCTTTGCTTTGGTGTGTGGCAATGCCCAAGGAACTCTCGGCTTGAGGGTAGACTACAGGAAAGACTCCAGGTTCTCATTGTCGTGTCAAACTCATAGCAACCGCCCAAGGAAGAACTTCTTGGTGTGTAGGCGGACCCAGAGGTTGTCGTGAGGGGCGAGCCGGCCGATGAAGCCCTACGAGGTTAGAATAGGAGGAGGATGAGGAGATGAGTAGAGGATTAGAGTGTAGGGGAGGCGTGGTGTGGAAGGCCACAGTGAGAGCCTAAGGGACGAATCCCAAATGCACAATTAAGAGGGCTCCACAGTGGAGAAGATTGGTCTTAGTAGAAGGGACAGTGCGGTGTGATCGGGTCCCACAGGTGCCCGTGATAGACTCCTTGCTGCTAAGGCAGGACCCGCAACTGTGTCGTGTCGTTGTAGGCCGAGGATTGGGAATTTTTAGGAGCAGTGCAAGTGGCGCAGCTACTGTAAGGGGGAGAGTAGAGGGCGCCTTGCTTGTTTAGAAGGCTGAGATAGTGTGTCACTGCAGGTAGCGATTGTTTCCCTAGAACCCGATCGTTCACACAAGTCTCATGGGACAAAACCCAACGTACGAAACGACAGTGGGATAAGTGTGGCCGCTAGAGGGGGAAGCCCCGGGGTTTTCCCTCCCACAACTAGGTATCCAGACTGCAGGGCACTCCACTGCGGACTCCTCAAAAGCCTGGGCACAAACATAGTCTCCATCCGTGAACACAGTCTCGTGATCCCACTGCCAAATAGGCTTCACGCCTGGCCACGCGTCGCTGATGTCCCTCCAGCGCTTGTTGAGCCTCCATACTGCACTATCATCAGAGGAATCTTCCCGCTCCTTTATCTCCATCTGACGATGCACCGAAATTGGCCAGAATTGATGGCATATACTAAGCCACACCATCTCCAGTAGTGTCTCCCATTACAGGCGATAAGGATTGTGCGAGAATTTCCCCGTCTTGGGGAGTGGAGAAAGGGAGAAGAATTACGACCCAACACTGTTCCCTATGAGTTGTGAAGTGATCAATACTGTACAAGACGATGAGATGTGCCTATTACAGCATGCCTGACTGCAAGGACGTTTCTTGAGATGGTGTCCAGTACGTTTGCGTTCACGATCGGGTGCTTCTTCTAGTATGTACGTTCTGGCCAATGAAAACATAGGAATCTCTGGAAGCCTACAATGGCGCGTCACACCCGGGGCATGCGCTATGCCCGCATGCCATGTTTCCAGGATTCGGTCATCGTCATGAGGACCCAATGTCCTCCTCTTGGCCAAACGCAAGATCTCATTGTTGGCCGATGAATATGGGGAATCTTGAAGAAGGGGACCTTGCAGCCGCGATAGCCCTCATCATGGAGGATTGTGGATTTTCCAAAGATGGCACTAAAGAGCTGGAGAGAAGGGAAGCTACTACGGAGCTTTGTCTCTCCAAGACTGCGAAAAGACCCCCGCTTCCATATCCAAGCAGCTGTCTTTTGGGCTTCGACGGAACGATGTGGGAAAGCAATGTTGTATTAGAACACGTTGTACAAAGGAGGGTGGCGCACCACCAAGTGCAAAGACTTCTCCAACCTCAGCAATGGAAGAAGTGCTTGATTTTTTTGCAGAGCATGGATATGGGAGTCTGCCGAGGCGGAATGTGCGTCAGCAAGGGGTCACAGTGGGAACTCGGCCCCGGCTACCGTCACGGCCAAGCCAAGTAACCAGCCGTGGACAGTCTCCTGCGAACAGTGAAAGGACGAGCTCGCGCCGTTGACGGCGGAAGCAAGTACACTTTGAAGTTCGAACTGGGGCGTAATGCAGGAATCAGAGGCTTACGCTAGGCGTTCCCCGCCTTGCCAACCTGGAATTTTGTTTCTCGCCCCTTTTCCTTCTACATGCAGCTTGTTTCCAACATGTCATCCACACTCTGACGTTCGCTTATTTAACAAATAGACTTGTTTTATATCAAATAAAAATTGTTCAATTACATAGATCATTGTGTATCAAGAAAGACTTTAAATGCTTATGCTGAAAAGACACTATTATTCTAAACTTAAACGCCATAACGGTTCACCATAAGTCACAACCCTAACGAACGGGTACTTATAATTATTATTCTATGTACCCCTATATATCACTATATATGCACCTCTAATAAAGAGATGTTATCAACACTATCCCTTAACACTCCCACTTGTTGATGATATCGAGCAATGAATTCACAGTCCTGCTTCGCTAGTATCAGTCCTTACGTGCGAGAACCAGCTGAGACTCCAGCCATGAATTGCGAGTGCTTGGTCTCCTCCTGCTCTACGCCCCAAAACTCCATAGTGCGGTGCTTGTTGGAGCGTGCTCAAGAGAAACCTCTTGAAACCAGGTGTGCGATACTCATTCTCGCCTTGTTCACTCTTAGCATCATTTTGAAAGAGCAGCTGGAGAGCCACCTGACCAAGATGTCGTCTTCTGAGGATTCAAAGGCGGCTCGCCGCTATGTGAGGGATACCTTGGGCGCTGCGGCGTGAGCCCGAGGACAACCGCCTCAAGCTTTGGCGGAAAGGCCGTCTTGGCGCAAGCTCCGCCCCTAAAGAAGACCACAGCCCAAGAGACTCCTTCAACACCCCTACCGTGAAGATAGGGATCTGAGAATATGGGAGCCGCGCGTCCTTCACCGACCGCAACACGTGGGCTGCAAGCAACGACCGACAAACATAAGCTTCCCTGCTTTCACCGACTTGGGTCCAATCGCGATGTGGGAGAAGGCGAGCAGAGGCCTCTTGTTCCCATCAAAGTTCCCGAGAGGTAGCCTCAAACAGGACACCAGAGTCATTGGTTTGGGAACTGCTATGGAAAACTCTCTCCTCTCGTATAGGTGCACCTCGATTGTGATGGAGAGGATTAGGGTGTGCGAAGTGACGAGTTTGGCCACATGCGNATTGTCCCATCCTTGTCGTTCACCAAGAGTCGTATTTTCCCTTGTAATGCTCCTTCCGTTGCTCCATGGCAACTAACTTCTTCGTAGGAGGTCCTTCTCGTCTTCAAGGTCCCACGGGCCTTGCCAGAATCTTGCCTCCTCCTTGCTCGATGTGTCCTACCCTTGCTAGGTAGCTTCCAACTTTCTTACGCCTCCTTCTGGCCAACTCGGCCCTCTTGGCTGATTTTGCCTCTGTCCTAAGACACGGTCAATCATTTCCACACATTCACCAACTTGGTGGTCATCTGTCGCGCTCTTTGGCGGATCTAGCACGGAGTGTTGCTTCTGAGGTGGTTTTGAGCTCCTCTCAATTTCTTCTCGGCATCCTCCGGCTCCTTTCGTAGGTCTCGAGTTCGGCCACGAACTTGGTCACCTCCGACACGGTCCACTAGGGCGTCCATAGATCCTGCGCCCACTTCCTTCGGCCAACTACCCTCAGAGGATGCCGGTTCTCAAACACTTCCCTCGCTCCTCCCGTTGGTGCGTGGGTCACCAGCTCCTCGGCGTTCTTCTCCACGCCTCTTGTTACTACTTCTTGGTAGGAGGTAAAGCTCCTACCGTAGGTCCTCCGTCCTCCACAGGTCCTCTGTAGAGGTTCACTCCCTACCAGGTGTTGTCGGCCTTCCAATCCTCAACCCTCCGGTAGGTGGTCTCGTATCCTTTCCTCCTTCCTCCGTAGGAGGTGCTTCTATGGCCTTCTTCCCTTTCTCTTGTTGGGTTCTCGATCCACGAGGCCTCATGTTGGTTCATGGGCGTGGCGGTCTCTTGCCCGGGGCCTCTCCTCTCTTCATCCTCCAGGGGCGATGGCTCCCCTTCCGCTACCCTCACCAGAGTAGCTTCTATCTTGGCTTCTTCCAGCTCGTCAGCTGTAAGAACCTCCTCCCTCGATATAGGTGTCGAGGAAGGTAGAGACAAAGCGATTCTTGCTCCCTCCATCACCAAATGGTTTCGGTCAACCGCTTTGTTCATACTGAGAATGGTGGCCCAATCCACCAACTTCCAGACATCTCATACATCATCATTAAATGGAATTTCCAGTCGTCTTCCTCGCAGCGCGTTAGTCAGCCATATCTTGGCGAATAAATTCCACTTCCGCTCCTTGAACAAAGATCCTCCACCATTGCCTTGCGACCATACTTCCTCCTTTGGTCGTAGGAACATGACTCATAACCTCCTCCGGGATCGATTCTTGGAGAACCTGCCGGGATCCCTCCCTTGTGGGCTTCGGTATCAAATCGTATCCACGGAAATGCGTACCTTCCACATCCCGGGATGACTTGATGTCGCATCCTCCAGGGGCGTGCCTTGGTCACTCTCATTCGTCGCGCACACTCCACGAACCAAGGCGGGGCTCGCAAAGTGCCACCAGGTACCAAGTACAGCCATTCCATCTTCATCTCGGGGCGCTCGAGCGCCTCAAATCTCGAGGTGAAATTGGAGGCCTACTACTCGAACTCGGGGTGGGTGTTTCTTACCTTTTCCCTTTGTGGGCGGTGTGGCGGCGGAGGTTTCCTCCCGTGGGAGTACCCCGTTCCGTCCTCACTATCTTTACCATCGCAGAGCACACACAAGGATAGCAAAATTGGAGAGATTGGAGTAATCTATCGGGCTAAGAGAGTGGAGAGCAAAGAGGTGGTGGTTTGGGTGAGAGCAACAGGGGAGTTCTTCCGCTCCTCGGCAGTCGGCCTCAACGCAACCACTAAGAGGTGGCCTTGGCCCCTTCAATCTCCCCTCCAGCAACTTCTCCACCTTGCTCGCCTTTTGGCGTCTTCCAGCTCACCTCGGCGCCTCTCACAATCGCCTCCGCTCGAGCACCTCCACTCGCGCCTTGCGGATCCCCCTCGAACTCCTTTCCGCAATCGCTCATGCCCTTAGCTCGCTCTTAGCCTCGGCGCCTCGGCCTTCGCTCCCTCCGGCTGCGCCCGCAATCGGTGAGGCGCCCGCTCACTGCGCCTTCCTTCTTGAGCGCAACTCCACTTACTCCCTCGGTGCCGCTGCGGTTCGCTGAAGGCGCCCGTTCAAAACCACTAACGGCTAACGGTGCATGCAAATCTGTTGCGCTCCTCCCACGATGGTGCCACGTGTCGGGTTCAAAACTCCATAGCCATTTTCCATCTACAACAACTAGCCCTTTTGGCATATATAGCCATGCGGAACCTAAATAATTGAAGGCCAAGGAACTTCTTATCCCGAATATTCCTACTCCCATGGTCCAAGGAACTTTGGAACCTATCATGCCTATATGCTTCTATCTACCCATACTTTCTACCCGATCGAACCTCCTCACTACACGCGATTCTTAAGTCCCGAACTCCCTCGGACGTCCTACCATCTTCCTACTGTTTCTATCGACCTACCTACTACCTGCACGAACCACTATTCATCCTTCGTCAGTCTCCTGCCTCTTGGGTGACCAAAATTCTTCGTTCCACATGCTCCTCTCCCCATTTGTTTGCGCCCGCAAACATCCTCAGTGTAAAGTACTTCTTGATCTTCCACCCATTCACTCTGGTAGGAAGTAGTTCCCCAGAAACTTTCCAAGCCCGACCCATTTTCATAGACTACAACCCATAGGCCCCATCCATCTCGTAGCTTCCCGGGAAAATCTAAATACCTACTATCGTAAAGCACCAAGTCTCCGCTACTATAGGGTCACGTGAAGCCTCCCATCGTGCCTCTCCTTCCTCTTCACTGCATGTGTGTCTCCTCTAAGGCATCGTCTCTGTTTCCTCATGCCTTAAATTCTTCCAACCGCTTGTTCACTATCTTCCACCGTCATTCGCTCATCTTCCATAATTCTATCGTTGGTACCTCAAATTCGGTGGCATTACGGGTGACATCGTATATCGAGAGTCTGTCTTCTTTGGTCACCTTCTCCATGATCCAAGCCCATAGCAGTGTAGCTTGGTATCCCATCATACATATGGGGAGGTCACTTTGTCAAAATGTTGCATAGTAACCCATTTGTCTTCTCCGTGAGTCCGTTGGCTTTCGGATTGTAAGGCGTAGTCTTCCTGTGTCGAATGTTGAAATAGGCAGTCACAGACTCGATTATGCTGTTGAGGAAATGCGTCCCTCGATCGCTAACAAGTTCCAATGGGCATCCATACCTTGTGATAATCCGTTCAAACAAAAACTTGGCGACGGTGGGCGCATCATCCTTCCTTGTCGCTTCTGCCTCTACCATCTTTGTGCGATGTCATGCAACGAAATCTTGTCGCTGGTCCGGTTGGTGGTCGAATAGGTCCTACAAAATCAATTCCCCATTTCTCAAAAGGTGCCAGTGGTAGGATGTACGTTAGAGGCCACTGGGTCGTCGGCGTGGGCCTCCCTGTTCGCTGACAAGCATCGCAACTTTTGATGAATAATGCTACGTCTCTATACATCGTAGCCCACCAAAACCCTGTGGTTAGAATCTTCTTCGTTGTGATCGAGGCGGAATAGTGTCCTCCCGCTTCCTTGGTGTGCAAGGCCTCTGTCACCATGGCTTTCTCATTCCCCTCAAGACATCTTCGAATTACCTCATCAGCTCCCAGTTTGTACAACACTCCTTTGCTGATGCAATATGGTGCCATACGTATGAATGACAACTCCTTCCTTTGATAAATCCACGGCAACTCCCCATGCTCTAAATACCTCGACCTCGGCGGATTAAGTGTCGTGGACACGCCCTCCTTCTCTTACGGTGCGGGGTTTCGTGCGGTTGCGTAGTCCTTGGTCTGGCGTCCCCTCCGGTTCTCATTTCGCGATGTCCGGAGTCCCAGCTCGCCGTTTCTCGGTCCTTCCTGCGGTGCCTCTGCGTCTTTCGATCATGCTTTCGTACGGCTACTAACTCCTCATCGGGAACTTATCGTTCGGTGGTGGCGCTTCCCTTCATTCGTAGTCGAAATGAAGTCGTATGTTGCTTCCCGTGTTTCTCACCTCATAATTCCTGTAGTGATATCCATCGCGATTCGTCCGGATAGATCGGGTTTGTTTACCAAGTACTTGATCGAAATGGTCCACATGGAACACAACTTTGCAAGCCAGATAGTGTCGAAATTTCTTGCAGAATAGATGATGCCAAGAGCTTCTCTTTCGATCGTAGTTCCGTTACGCATCCGAAAGTTGGCGCATAGAAGATCGGCCTATCATGCTTCTTTCCATCACGTTGACTCGGGATGGCCCCTATGGCATGGCGATACATCCACAAAGACATGAAAAGGTTCTTCCAGTTGGGGGTTGCAACAGTGCGCCAAGCTCTTTTCAAACTTAGAGCGCACGCGCTCGGCCGTCCGATCAAAAGGAACATCTTTCTTGATGGTTGCGTGAGAGGTCTTCTTTGCAAAATCAATGATGAATCTCTAGTATCCCACTAAGCCGATGAAGGCTCGAACTTGCCTTACCGTTTGAGCATCCATCTCTGATGACGACCTTTTCCTATCCACCTCCAAACCTCGCTTGAAACACGATGTGCCGTGATTCCTTCATCATTCCAAATAACATTTGCTTGGGTGCAACTTCAAATTGGTTTCTCTACATACAGTAAACCTTTGGCGAAGATGTCCCAAGTGCGCTCTCTTCCCAAACACACAAAAGTCATCCGAAATACTTCCATGAATTTCCTCGGTACTCTCGGAAAATGGTATTCACTACTCTCGAAGGTGGCGGGGCATTGCAAAGACCAAAGGGTAATTTGGCATATGCAAACGTCCCCAATCGATGGTAAGCGTTGTTTTGTCACGATCTTCCTTTCTCGAGTGATCGATTGTATCACGAATACCCGTCTAAGCTGCATCTCATGCCCTGACCGTGTCCAATACACTATCCATAAGCGGCAAGGGTGATGGTCTTTCTTAGTTGCCTCATTCAACTTCACGAAATCACAAACCGAACTTTCCCTGTTGCTTCTTAGGCACAATCACAGGTGCCACCCATTCGCTTGTGAGTGGATAGATTACTCCGCCTCCGGAATCGATCCAATTGCTCCTTCACCACTAGAGAATACTTTGGATTGAGTCGTCTTGCTTGATCCTCACCGAGTCGCTCCTTCCTTCAAGTCGATTCGGTGCACTCCCAACTCCTCTGTATACGGTCATTTGGTTACCTTGAGCGCGAAACAATCTATGTATTCCAACAACAGATGGAGTTGTTTCTTCTCTTTGTTCGCGGATGCACGCATACCATGACTTTCTTCCGAGGCCAGCTCCATTTCCTCTGGCTCGGATCCACGTCCGTCCGGACAACTTCCCTAGTGGCCCGTTCCTTCATCCGGGAAACCTTCATTGTCGACCTTCCTTATCCAAGGATGCGGTCCTCCGTCCACTCCTCCATTGTTCTCCGATTCTTCCTCTATCTCAACCTGAAAGCCGTCGACAAGCTTGTCAGGACAATATGTTTGATCATCGATCGAAGAATTTTCCTCTCCTCTGTCTCCTCCCCACCCTCGGAGGTGTACTCCTCGGTGAGGGATTCCGTTTCCCCTTCATAGGTTTCCTTGCTCCAGCTCACAGAGGCATGAGCCAACGGCATGCCCTTGAGCGATCTGAAATTAATTTCCTTCTTCCCCCAATCAAGTTGGCTTTTGCTGCCGTATAGCCATGGCCTCCCTATCAACACTTGATACCCCAGGTCGGACGCTGGTCGCATGACCACATAGGTCAAAGGGAAAACAATGCCTCCAATGTTAGTGGGTATCCGCCGAAGTACCCCCAGCGGTCGCCGCCGCGTCTGATCCGCCATTCGTAGAATGGTGCGTGTCCTCTCGAACTTGGTGTATCCTAGTTTGCTGGCGTTTCTTCCATCATCGTTAACCCCGAGCGGAGTCGATGGTACACGCCTTATCAAGCATCCGTTCACTTAGATATTTCACGGCACCCAAATCCATGAGTTCCACAACTCGTACATCCGTAATTCGTTTCGGTTTTCATCGTGAGTCCCTTTCGCCGCTTCTCGCATCATCGTCGATACTTGGGGTTGTCGGACAAGAGTTGTCGAAATGTCACAAGGAATTCTTGATCCAACGAGTCGCAAAGCGGTGACCTTTCTTGAGAGGGTCTTCTTTTCCTCGCGATTACTTCTTCTTGAGCGGTAACCCTCCATCTTTTCATCACTCCCCTCTGGACCCATGGTTTACGGGGTGCATGTTTCTTCGCTGAGTGAGTTTCCGTAATTGGCGAGCATGCCACCTCGGCGATGTCGGTGCAATTTGAAGCCGGACCGCCCTCCTCGGGCCCCGGTCTCGGCCGTTTCTTCATCTCTCGATGCTTCCTCGGCATTCTTCTTCTTTTCTTTCGCTCGGATTCGCCCATCTCCGCCGAACTTCCAATTTCGAGCATTCCCTTGTCGAGTGTCGTCCCTCCTTCCGTCTTGGCCAGTGGCGCGTGCGACTAACTCGTCTTCTCCGGAGATATACCCGAGTCCACTTCCTGCACTTCCAACCATTGCCTTCTTGCTCCTCTCGTTCGCCGTCTTCTACTTCCTGTCAATACCGAGGGGTGGGCACGAGAGGCTCTGGGTTTGGTGGAATCTCCTCTGTCACCCAGGTTAGCGAATCGTACCCACAGTGCAGCGAGAATGGTCTTGGGCCCGTACATCTTGCATCTCCGCTATATGACTGGCGCCTTGCAAACTGAGAAGGGTGTACCCAATCGCCTTGGTTACGGACATGCATAATGATCGCACAGTTGTAACAATGGCCGACGGTACATTCAGGGTCGTTGAGAGGATTCGTCGCCATTGATTCGCGATTGCCTTGGACCATACCTCATCCCTTTGGGTGATCTTGGGTTGATAGGTGGCTCTCATGGATTGAGGTCGAGCTCTGTCACGGCACGCATCATACACCTCCTCTCCCGAATAGTATGGGTCTAGATCGTACTCCACGATTGACCCATCGTGTCTTGAGGCGGCATTCACGTATGGCGGCGATGACAATTGCTACAAAAGACTTCTGCCGGGTAGGGAAGGAGATCGTCGTCGGTCGATTCTTGACTAATTTGATCTCGATGTCGCGGCCGTTTCATCACATCTTCCAAATTGGTGTCTTGGTGGACGACCTTCCATTCGTTCCCTTTTCCCTTCTCAACCTTCGTGGCGTTTCTCTTGTCTCTCTCCTTCTTCTTGACAAATGTTCCAAGTCTTTTTCACTCGCTTATGATGTTCTTCGATTCGCTATCATCCGTCCCGGATGTTGAATTCTCTTGATGATGGTTCCGACTGAGTGTCCTCGGTCGTCGATTCTTCTGACGAACTTGAAGACTGATGTCTCTTCCCTTTCTTCCTCTTGTCACTCGTTTTCTTCCGTCTTCTCCTCCCCAGTAGAGCGGCCTCCCATGCTTCGGCTGCTCGAATGCCTTCCTCCAAGGTATCATTGCCCCTGCGGCAGTGAATCTCCATCTTTCGTGGTAGTCCACAGACGAACCAATCCAACGCTTGTTCTTCCGAATACGCTTGTGATTCTCCTCCCGTGTTGTCCACTCTCGGAGGTATCTTCTCCAGAAAGCTGTAAAACCGTTCCACATAATCGAGCAAGGATTCTTTCTTCTTTCGCTTCAGAGTGCGAAGTTTTGTTAACACATGGGTAGTGTGGCTCAAACCACGAAACGAATAAAAATCAGCTCAACACGGCCAAGGTGGGTGGGGTAGAGAACTTCGGCATACCATTGTTGCGCGTCCTGCATAGATCCGGAAAAATCCATTACCCGATCATCGAGGAATCCTCGATGTTAGCCCTCGAGATGGATTCAAAAGTTTTACAAAACTTTCGGCATCGATGTCGTCCTCCTTGGATCCAAATTTGGGATATGGCCTTGTGTGCGGGTGATGGGGCTTGCTCCTCGGTCGCTCCTCCGCTCCGCTCATGGCTATGGGCAAGTGTGTCGTCGCGAACCGGTCGTCACACCGAGTAAGTGAGAAACTCGGGCAGCTCTTGCTCGTGGGTTGTGGACTTGATTGTGTCTTCGCTCCTCCCACAATTCTTGCTTCTTCTCGCGCCTCGTGCATACATTGCAACTTCCTGTCGAGCCAAATGATCGAGATATTATCGATTGTAAGTGTCCCAATCCTTGCTCCCTGTGATGCGATCAACGCCGCCCGTATGGCTGCCTCCGAGCCCTCTCGGTAACAAATTCAGCGTGTCGCTCGTTGACTCCCCTCCGAGATGATCTCATCAAACAAGGCGTTTTCGTCGCTCGAGTCGAAAAATCTTCTAAGGTGTCGGTGTCGAAGAGGATGCAGTGCGTTCGGACGTGGTGGCGGGGACCACCTACTTCCCCTCGAGTCCTTCACACCGTTCGTGGGTGATACTAACTCCAGTCGTGACTCTCGGTTCGCAAAGAAATGAGCTCGGCCTCGTTCGGTTCGCTCCTTCTTGATGTTCCAAAGTACCACGGCTCCCGTCCGTGGAGTAGGCGCTGTCGGACCTTTCTCCCGCAAAACAATCGAGACAACCGTGGTGGCGATGCGTTGTACCGTACTTTCTTCCTCAGCGAGCTTCCGCTTCACCGCTTCGCTTACCTCCACTCTGGCGCGATGGCTCGGCTAACCTCTCCGGGATTGCCTCTATCCGTCGATACTCATCCCTTCGGCGCCCTTTCGCACGAGTTGAAAGGGGGATGACGACTCGCAATGTCCCGTTTACTCCCTCTATCATCATTCACTCACACAATCCTCAAACGAAATCCCGACAGCGCGCCAAAAATGTGGTAGGTTTGCCTCGGTCACGGAGCTCGCCTCGGTGGCCACACTTATCCACGTCGTTGAATCGTAGGTTCGATCCCAAGAGATTTGGTTCGGATTGTTTTGAGTCGTTCCTCTCACTCTCTCACTCTCGTCATTACGTCTACTTGTCCTCGTGTGGGCAACAAAGCGGTGTTATGCGTTTGGGTTATTCGGCCCAGCGCTCCACGCCTTCGGATTCCCTCCACCTCAACACTCTCCGCCAACTACAATCAATTCACTCTACGACACACCCATAGCCAACCTCTTCACCATTCTCAAAAGAAACATAGCTCACAGACCACCACATAGACTCACTTCATTCGATCCCCAAATCTAACTCTACCGTAGCGTTCGCGGTTGCGCGCCTCCCTTGCTGGCACAGGGTGACGGCTAGCTGGGTATTTCTCTCGGGCGATTGCGTGTACGAACACACAGCGGCGTAGTCGGCCGATCCTCGAGGCCACCCAGAACACAAAGCACATCCAACAACAATCTTTCACGAGGAGGAGCTGCGTTGGCGAACCCCACCGAGGGGCCTCGACGAACCCCACCCTTCGCCTTCTCGTCGCTTGGCGACGGCGGTCAGCACACACACACAAAGGGATGCGGGAGGCGAAGAATGCATGACAAAGCAAGGTCGGTGTTTATTCATTCTTCCACCCTCCCTTTTATAGGTGGGGAGTCGGCCACTCGTGCTAGTTTAATGCTAGGCGACTTGCCAAGTCCAACAATAGGACTCTTGTCGGCCCCTTACAGTTCGTCCTCTCGGCTCGATCCTCACCTTGACCGAATATCCTATCTGTCTATCGCCACTCTTAAATACTCACACTTCCCAAGGTGTACCACTTGGGACAAAACGTCCTCGAAAAGGTCCTGACATCCTCGTTCGGCTTTTTGTTAGCCTCGCAGCTTCAATGTCTTCCCCTTGATGGGTCTTAGCCTTGCCCACCTCCGAGTCTTCTCGGGACTATGCACAGTAGCCTCGTCGGCCCCCTCATGGTAGGTCTTCCAGTGGTAGGAGGTTCCATTCCTCCTACTCGTTCATCCTCGATGGGTTCCTCCCCTCTGTTCTCGTCTTCTTGGTAGGCGGTTCGTCTCCTACTCTGTTTCGGATCTTGCTATGGGGTACCTTCCCTCACGGCTGTTTCGTGACGGAGGTACCCTTCCTTCGGGTCACCTCCTCCTCTTCACAGTTCCTACAGTAGGAACTTTGGTACCATCCTACCATCGGCTCTTCCTCCCGGCATAGCTCCACCGTCTCGGGAGGTTCTCTCGCCGTAGGTGCTTCTTGACTCGCTTGCTCGGCTATGTCTAGCCCACTGGCTTTCCTTGTACCAACTCAAAGTTTACCTCCGTGCCATTCCACTTGCGTCGAGCAGTGAGGTCTGTTTCTTCGTCTTCCTCCATGGCGTTCCTCAATCGCTTCTAGGAGGTTGTTGTAGTAGGTCGCCACCCTACCACTCTCCTTCTTTTGTCGTCCATGATGCGGACCCTTAGTGGGATGGCCTTTTCGTCCCACCGGCTGATTTGTCACTCCTACCAATGCGGCCTCTTTCTCCACTCGCTCCTCCAACTCCGGGCAAGCCTCCCAATCTCCTTATCTTTCTCCATGGCTTCCATCGCCATGCGTTTCACTATGGCGTGATCGCCTCGCCTCCTCGAATGACAAGACCCTCCAAAGATCGTTGGGCCATCAAAACTTCCTTCGAGTTCCTTGCCTCCGTCTCATAGGCGTGGGTAAGGTCGTTCTTCTTCTTTGCTCCAAAAGTTCTCTCGTGTCTGAAGCTCCTCTTTGTGACCCTTAGTCACATTGTCCCATCCTTGTCGTTCCTTCACCAAGCGTCGTATTTTCCTTGTAATGCTCCTTCCGTTGCTCCATGGCAACTAACTTCTTCGTAGGAGGTCCTTCGTCTTCAAGGTCCCGCTTGCTATGAATCTTGCCTCCTCCTTGCTGCGTTCGATGTGTCCTACCCTTGCTAGGGTAGCTTCCAACTTCCTCCTTCTGGCTTCCAACTCCTCGGCCTCTTGGCTGATTTTGCCTCCCCTAAGACACGGTCAATCATTTCCACACATTCACCAACTTGGTGGTCATCTGTCGCGCTCTTTGGCGGATCTAGCACGCAGTGTTGCTTCTCGGAGGTGGTTTTGAGCTCCTCTCAATTTCTTCTCGGCATCCTCCGGCTCCTTTCGTAGGTCTCGAGTTCGGACGAACTTGGCCACCTCCGACACGGTCCACTAGGGCGTCCATAGATCCTGCGCCCACTTCCTTGACTCGGAACTACCCTCAGGATGCATTCTCCACTTCCTCGCTCCTCCGTTGGTGCGTGGGTCACCGCGTTCCTCTTCTTCTCCGTCACACTCAAGTCTTGTTACTACTTCTTGGTGGGAGGTAAAGCTCCTCGTAGGTCCTCATCCTCCACAGGTCCCTCGTAGGGGTTCACTCCTACCACGGTGTTGTCGGCCTTCAATCCTCAACCCCTGGTAGGTGGTCTCGTATCCTTTCCTCCTTCCTCCGTAGGAGGTGCTTCTATGGCCTTCTTCCCTTTCTCTTGTTGGGTTCACGATCCCGAGGCCTCATGTTGGTTGCGGCGTGGCGGTCTCTTGCCCGGGGCCTCTCTGTCTCTTCATCCTCAGGGCCGGTGGCTCTCCTTCCGCTACCCTCACGGAGTAGCTTCTATCTTGGCTTCTTCCACTCGTCGGTGTAAGAACCTCCTCCCTCGATATAGGTGTCGAGGAAGGTAGAGACAAAGCGATTCTTGCTCCCTCCATCACCAAATGGTTTGTGCGCAACCTTTGTTCATCTGAATGGTGGCCCAATCCACCAACTTCCACAGACATCTCATACATCATCATTAAATGGGAATTTCCAGTCGTCTTCCTCGCAGCGCCGTTAGTCGCCATATCTTGGCGAATAAATTCCACTTCCGCTCCTTGAACAAAGAGATCCTCCAGCCATTGCCTTGCGACCATACTTCCTCCTTTGGTCGGAACATACTCATAACCTCCTCGGGATCGATTCTTGGAGGCCGCGGGATCCCTCCCTTGTGGGCTTCCGGTATCAAATCGTATCACGGAAATGCGTACCTTCCACATCCCGGGATGACTTGATTGTCGCATCCTCCGGCGGCCGTCCTTGGTCACTCTCATTAAAGCGCACACTCTGAACCAAGGCGGGGCTGCAAAGTGCCACCCGGTACCAAGTACAGCCATTCCATCTTCATCTCGGGCGCGCTCGACGCCTCAAATCTCGAGGTGAAATTTGGGCGGCCTACACTCGAACTCGGGGTGGGTGTTTCTTACCTTTTCCCTTTGCGGTGTGGCGGCGGAGGTTTCCTCCCGTGAGTACCCGTTCCCGTCCTCACTATCTTTACCATCGCAGGGAGCACACACAAGGATAGCAAAATTGGAGAGATTGGAGTAATCTATCGGGGCTAGAGAGTGGAGAGCAAAGAGGTGGTGGTTTGGGTGAGACAGCACAGCAAGGGGAGTTCCGCGCTCCTCGGCAGTCGCCTCAACGCAACCACTAAGAGGTGGCCTTGGCCCCTTCAATCTCCCCTCCAGCAACTTCTCCACCTTGCTCGCCTTTTGGCGTCGGTAGCCTTAAGCTCACCCCTCGGCGCCTCTACACAATCGCCTCCTCGAGCACCTCCACTTCAGCGCCTTGCGGATCCCCCCTCAGAACTCCTTCCGCGCTCATGCCCCTAGCTCCTCCGATGCCTCGCGCTCCTCGCGCCTTGAGGTTCGCGCTCCTCGGCTGCAGCGCTTGCAATCGGTGAAGGCGCCCGCTCACTTCTGCCTTCCTTCTTGAGCGCAACTCCACTTACTCCCTCGGCGCCCCGACTGCGGGTTTGCTGAAGGCGCCCCGTTCAAAACCACAGCTAACGAGTTTGCGGTACATACCGCTGCCTTAATGCGCTCCTCACGATGGGCGCCACGTGTCCGGTTCAAAACTCCACAGCCATTTTCCATCTACAACTTAACTAGCCCTTTTGGCATATAGCCATGCGAACCTAAATAATTGAAGGCCAAGGAACTTCCTATCCCCAAATATTCCTACTCCCCATGGTCCAAGGAACTTTAGAACCTATCATGCCTATATATGCTATCTACCCATACTTACCCGATCGAACCTCCTACAGGCCGATTGATTAAGTCCCGAACTCCTCGGACGTCCTACCATCTTCCTACCTGTTTCTATCGACCTACCTACCTACACTTTGAACCCACTATTCATCCTTGGCGTCGGTCTCCCTGCCCGCGTCTTGGGTGACAAATTCTTCGTTCCACACCAAGCAATAATTATGAGTTGCTCGAGGACCTAAGACAACGTTGTGGTCATCTAAGTCTTGATGACTTGATCAAGCTCAATAAAAGAATGTGGATGACTTGATCAAGCTTAAGGCAAGGCGGCGGTCACCACATGCATGAAACCGCTGCGCTAAGGAAGGCAAATTGAGTCTTGATGACTTGATCAAGCTCAATAAAAGAATAAGCATGACTTGATCAAGCTTAAGGCAAAGGACGGTGGCGGTCACCATATGTATGGAACCGCGCTAAGGAAGGCAAATTGAGTCTTGATGACTTGATCAAGCTCAATAAAAAGAAAAGCGTGTTTCTCATCCAATGCGGGGCGCTGCCAAGGACGAGGTTCTCGAGGCGGGGCTCGAGGTGTTGACACACGACTTCTGAGCGTGTAGCAAGACGAATCGCACCCTACTTAACCTCCAAGGTTTGTAACTACACACTTTGGTGTGCAGTTAGATGCTTAAGTACTTAGTGGAACTTGTGCATATTTAGTGTTACTTGTGCCCTAGCTTGTCGATATATGATTGGGCGGTTTTGAACTTCAATTTTACATTTGGATTTTGTTGTTTGATCTTGTCTCACGCTTTAAGTTGAAGTCTCTAACTTTGTGATACTTGAGCCCGACTTTGTTGCAACCCTACTATTGTGGTTCTCTTCTGCGCTCGTCGAACCACTAAGCCAAACAACCACTTGATCTTGATGGCAAACCAATGACCATTGAGGCAATTGATATGCGAATGATAATACAAGCGGCAAACCAACGACCCCCAAATGGGAGTGTGGCACATGTTATAGGAAGAGGAGAGGTAGCCAACGACCTCCCCATAGTCAAAAGTGCAGAGGTCTTGGATGCGGAGCTAGATGTGTACCATGGTCAAGTGATGCGAGATTGCGCAAGACTTCATGTTAGCACAATTTAGGTATGCAAATTTAAAGGTGGAAACAAGAAGGGCCTGATATGTATGTAATATGGTTGTATGTTTCTTTGTTGTTGCAAAGAATAGCATACATAAATAATTAAATAAATAATTTTTATTTACTATGCTAGTGAAAATAATCACTATACTAAACATGTATACATACAATACCTAGAGGTGAAGAAGTTTCATAGTTTTCTAAATACAATTAATAACTGTAAGAAGAAGATGCGAAGAAGATGAAGAGAGGAAGAAGAAGAACAAGAAGAACAAGAAGAACAAATGAAGAAGATGAAGAGGAAGAAGAAGAACAAGAAGAACAAGAAGAACAAGAAGAACAAATGAAGAAGATGAAGAGGAAGAAGAAGAAATTTATTCAAGTCCACTAAGGACGGATCTTAAATCATAGGATTGAAATATGGCAACTACATAGATTGCGGTAAAATGGTCTAGACGAATGCAAAGGTAAAATTCAAACAAGACAAATAATCTTCAATCAATCAATAATGTTAATGAAATGCATGAACGAGGGCTAAACACCACAAATTCATCCCCATGAAAGCCGTTGACTTGCAGACGAGCAGCTCAAAGCGTAACTTCTCCTTCTTAATCTTCCATTGCAATGGTGTAAGATCGATTGATATATAAGGTAAATCCGTAACATAGACCTAGCCTTCATAACTGAGGCGATCATCCATGGAGTGAAAAGTCATAATCAATATGCGGTCTCTACCAGATCCTTTCCAAGCCGGAAGGCTCGAACAGCGACCATCGACCTCTAGCCTATTGAGAAACTCCTTTGCAGCCTGGTGCAACAATGTCATTACCAAGACCATAAATTCTCAAGTTCAATGCACGGCGAAACCGCCTTGATATGTGTTACCACCGGGACAAGAAGGAGCGGGGGATCGATATCGAGCCCAAGCCAAATGTCTAAAGATTCAAAAGATGCACAAGGTTCTCTCTTGTTTTGCACGTTGTTTGAGGTTTTGTTTTGTTTTATGTTTTATGTTTTATTCTTTTTTTTTTTATTATGCCTTAATTTTTGTTGTGCTAGTGGTTTAATTTATATTATTGTAGTAATGTTTTTTCCGTTTGGCCATGAAATTTGAAAATGGAGATAAGATGAGAATCCCAATGCTTATGTATTCACAAGAAAAGCCCAAAGTAGGTCAAACCACTATTCCACAACGCAAAGTCTCTCTCGACTAACCTCTTATCCTACAAGTCTAGGTTTGTTTTCTGCCCTACGTAGTTTGATAGTCCTTGAAATCATCCTTGAAATCATAATATGATGAGTAGTTCTTTATGTCAAAGGTGTACAAATTGGATGGTCTCATCTACACTAAAGTATTGGGGTCTCCTAATTGCCGCTTGCACCTTGCAATATTGGGCACCTTGATAAAGATTTCGGTGCCAAACTAGATATACGAATGGCTCCTTTTGATGAAGGTTTGAATGCCATGGACAGCCCTTAGTAAGAAGCAGTTTTGGGAGGCCATCGTGAGCTTCAACATAAGAGGTTCGTGGCAATCAAGGCCAGCCTTAAGTTGACGTAAGTTTAGCACGCAATTCATAACATTAATAAGGTTAAAACTATGACCATGTTACCACATTTGGGCTGAAGTGTTAGGCATGACATTGCTTAGTTCACGTCACAAAGTTCATCAAGGAACGAAACAAATGCCTTTGTCTAATCACGTGTGGTAACTATTCCACATCAACTTCTATTCCTACTGACATTTGGTGTAGTTTAGTTCTCCAATTGACATGTTGTACATTAAGAAGGCAAGTGAGGAGACTTAATTATTAAGTTGCACAACCATGCCATTTTGTTACTAAGATGGACCAATACGAAAGCGTGAAAGAAATTCAAAGATACCACAAAAGAAAATACCAAATATAAATATAATATCGCTACCACAAGAAAACAATTAGAACATCTGGAAAGGAAATATCATATATCCATTAATAGTATGTATTACAAGAAAACAACTTGAGCGTGCCATAAAGGAAATATCAAATATCCATTTATAGTACCTATCACAAGAAAACAATTTGAAGATGCTAGAAAGGAAATATCAAATATCCTATAGTATCTAGTATTCAAGGTCATCTATAAAGGAGCCATCATCTAAGTGGTTGGTTGAGTTGCCCACCTTCAACGCTTGCACCTTAGGAAAGCCTAACAAGAAGTGGTTTGTTAAGTTGCTCATCCTCGCCACGCTCCACCTCGTGAACATCTATCAAACAATAAGTGGTGTATAAAATTGAACATCTATCAAACAATAAGTGCTCGGTAAAATTGAACATCTATCAAACAATAAGTGGTCTATAAAATTGAACATCTATCAAACAATAAGTGCTGAAATTGAACATCTATCAAACAATAAGTGGTCAAAAATTGAACATCTATCAAACAATAAGTGGTCTATAAAATTCTTTGCCCAATAGTTCGGATCGCGGTTATAGACGATCTTTTCCCTGGCCGGATCTGCTTGACGAGATAGGGACCGGATCCGACCGGCGGCACCAGCGAGGTCTGGTCAAAACCCTCGACCTTTGTCGCATGCTTGGGAAATACAGGCGACAACGCGAGCAGAAGCGGAAACTCGCGGTCGGCATCCTTGGTGAAGGTGAGCTTCACCGAGCGTTCGCCGACCTTCTCCATCCTGGCAACCTTGTCGAGCCGGGTCGAAAATGGCGGCCGGCCCTTATCGCGCATGAGTTCGAAGGAGAACATCACGTCCTCCGGCGTGACCGGCTTGCCATCGGACCAGTGCGCCTTGGGATTGAGATTGAATTGAATGAATGTCCTTGCCTCATCCCACTCGGCAGTCTCGGCGATCAGGCCGTACATGGTGAAGGGCTCGTCCTTGAGCGCATCATCAGCGGCTCGATAACAAAATTGCCGTATTCGGGATCCCACATGCCACGTGCCGTCGTACGAAAGCCTTTGATGATGAACGGGTTGAGCGAATTGAAAGTGCCAACCACCCCATAGGCGATCTTGCCGCCCTTCACATCGGGATTCACGTAAGGAAAGTGCTTGAAATCGGTGCCAGGGCAGGGTGCCGTGCATGGAAATTGTGGTTCC
>VJWM01000314.1:0-83045 GCA_010909165.1 Anthoceros angustus | reverse complement strand
TCACGATACATGTGAAGTTTATGGAAGCGCTATTTTGTCTCAACTATTCTCAATAATAATCAATGGTACAAAATGTCACTATAAGTGTTTGTTTTCATGCACCCTAACACTTGGAAAGGAAGCCATGCTAAAGCGGGAAAAGGCAAGGGAAGAGCCGCCTTTAAAGTTCCTCCTCGAGAGGAGAAAGGGCAAACAGCGGGGTGGAGGCTGCGTGAGGAGGCGAAGTTTTAATGCCTCAATTTCGTGCTGCAGCTTAACCCTCTCCGGAGAAGGAGAGGAAAGGAAAAGCGTACGGAGAAGGAGAGAAAGGAAGACGGTTCGTCGGATGGAGAATCAATTGAAAAACATCTTGACATTTCGTAACACTTGTGTCCAACCGGAAAGTGCTTCAAACGAGGTTATAAAGGATGAAACACTTACACTTTATTTCCTTATATCTTTACCAGAAACTTGGTCACATTTCGTGACCTCCTTTAACGCTTCCAGACTCCAAACTGAGAAACTTGCAAGGGCTTCCAATGTTTCCCTTCCAGAAACCACCTTTGCAAAGTTAGTGGGAGCATTACTACAAGAGGAAGCAACAAAGTATCATAATAAACGTTTTGGTAAACAGCAAGCCCTCTATACATCCAACAGAGGACGTGGAGGAGGAAGACCCTACAACAGGGGTGGGGGCAGTACCTCAAGAGGTAGTGGCTCACAAGGACAAGGAGCCAACCAGAGAAAACCAAAAAGGACAGGAAACTACAACTGGTGCAAGTTACCTGGTCACTGGGAGCGTGAGTGCCGGAAAAAGCAAGCTGGTGTTCCTCGCAAGGATGGTTCAACCAGTGCTGAGACTCACGTGGTTGTCAGTTTACCAACCCCTTCGCCTCACAACAGACATCGTTGTTTGCAACAAGTTCATTCTTGTCTCGCCGTCGTCACAAGAAATACAAAATGTTAAGCACACCATTGATTGGTACTTAGACACTGGGGCTGTACATATTTGCTTAGACAGAGGAGCGAAACGCAGTTAAGGATCAAGACGTATACCTAGGTGATGATGATCCCTAGTCTCTCCTCGGGTCTTGGCACATAATTCCAGCCATCAGAAATGTGTTAGCATCGCATGACGCCTACTACGCACTGATATGACACGTAAACCTCATTTGCTTAGAAAGTCAATGCTGATACCATCACATCTTATTCACTAAAATGTAATGTCAAGTACTAGATGCTTCTAATCATAATAAAGTACTTGCCTATGGGTCATCAGATAGAGACTTGTTCCGTCTCCATACAGACAGTAGCTTACCATTCTTAAGCTTGACAAAGGGTGCAACCACTACATCTGCACAACAGATAGAAAAGTCGAAATCGTGGCACTCACGACTAGGCCATCCACATTCAGCAAAGTTACAACAACTAGCTGTCAGCGATCTTTACCAACATGGGCATAGGGCCTCATTACTTAAACATTAATTTAGAGCTAGGGCTTTAGGTAGTTAGTTGTTACAACAACTTATAGTTGCAACAAGTTCATTCTTGTTCCTCGCCGTCGTCACAAGAAATACAAAATGTTAAGCACACCATTGATTGGTACTTAGACACAGTGGGCTAAAATGTACATATTTGCTTAGACAGAGGAGCGTTCAAACGTACAAATAAGCTTAAGGATCAAGACGTATACCTAGGTGATGATGATCCCTAGTCTCTCCTCGGGTCTAATAATTCGCCGCCATCAGAAATGTGTTAGCATCGCATGACGCCTACTACGCACTGATATGACACGTAAACCTCATTTCAGAAAAGTCAATGCTGATACCATCACACATCTTATTCACTAAAATGTAATGTCAAGTACTAGATGCTTCTAATCATAATAAAGTACTTGCCTATGGGTCATCGTGACAGAGACTTCCGCTCCATACGCATGAGCTTACCATTCTTAAGCTTGACAAAGGGTGCAACCACCACATCCGCACAATGATAGAAAGTCAAAATCGTGGCACTCACGACCAGGCCATCCACATTCAGCAAAGTTACAACAACGAATACGCCGATCTTTACCAACATGGGCATAGGGCCTCGTACCACTTTTGTGTGAATCTTGTGTTCTTTCAAAGAGACATCAAGCGCCTTTTAAAACAAGGCACCTCATGGCTTCGATGTCTTGGAACTTGTCCATACAGACGGACTCTTTCACAGAGTCCATTGGTGGTGGTAAATACTCGACATTTACAGATGACAAAACGAGGTTTGTTACTACTTACATTTTGAAGCGTAAGAATGCTTTACTCACTTATGATTACCTTAAGTATGTCGAAAGATGGACCGGAAAGCAACTTAAAACTTAAGATCGACAATGGGGAGAGTTTACTCAAATGAGTTTCGTGATTACCGCTTCGAGGGCCACCACAAGAGTCTACACCCGGCAAAGAAAATGGAGTTGCCGAGCTGCCTTAACTTAACGCTGCGTGAGATGACATCTTCTCTTCTATCTAAGAGCTATTGATTCTCATCATGGTATCGAGCATTTAGCTCTTTGTGCTTGAGCACCTCGCTTCCTTATGCTCTAGGCAATTTACTCTCCAATGCTTTTGCGTTTGTAGTACTTCAAATGAAGATAATGCGGAGATTTCGCCTTTAGCAAAGAATCATCGGTGACCAGCGCACAATGATGCACACATTGTGCATCAATTTCTTGTCCGCCTCCATGGATTCCTTTAATCCAAGCAGACAAGAATTTAGGAGGAAGATCAAGGCTTCAAAGAAGAAGAAAACAACATCAAATCAAATCTTCTTACATTCGGAGGAGTTTGACTTCTCCTCAGTTGATGTTTTAGAGGCACAAGTATGTTGTCTCATTGAAGCCCTTTTGTCTAAGTCGAGATAGAGTACAAGATATCATTTATGCTCAGAAGCTCTCCTTTCTACATTTAGCCTTTATCAATATAGTGCCATAGAGTCCGCCATCTCTAAGTACATAAAAATAAGGCTAGTATCTTCGCTCCTAATCCGGATCATCTGCAGCAATCTCTTGATTCCATTAGAGAACTTAGAATAAATCACTCCTATCAATGAGAAATTGACTTACAATACACAACAAATCAATATTATCACCGATAGACTTGTTGACCGAGACCTTTCACAAGGTCTCTTCTCACTTGATTGTAAGTCTGCAGATTCGATTATGATGCGAAATTCATAATTTGAAGAAATGTTGTGCACCGCCGCCTCTTTCCCGCAAAACAATGCAAGAAGACGTGTCAACCAGCATAACCTGCATCATTAAAATTACTTGCAATGGTGGGGTCGGACGATCTCGACGTGGATATTGATGACTTGAGCGAGCAAAATTTTGGCCGCCAAAAGACCAAATGGCTTGAAGAACAACAATCTATATGGCGAGATGAATGGGAGCAATTTAAAAGGGAAGAAAAGGAGAAAGCTAAAAAGCGTAATGAATCCAAGCCTCAAGTGATTCAAGGTGACAACTTAAAGACAAAGATAGATTCAACGGCAAGTACGATGTATGGCAACAGCAGGTGCCCCAAGTACCCCGACTTATGGAATATTGTCAAGACGGAAGAATGTTCCACTTGGGACTCGCTATAGATGAATGGGAAGCCAAAGATCGGAGAGCAGACGTTTTAATGAACGGACTTACAAGCGATGGTACTCCAAGTTGCGACGCAAACACCGAGATGTGGGAGAAGTTAGCTCGACTTTATGCCTCCAAAGATGGAATGAGCTTATTGATCGCCACACGTCACTTATATACTATAAGGATGAAGGAGGCGATTCCTTACAACAACTAGGCGTAAGTGATCTTTACCAACATGGGCATATAGGGCCTCGTACCACTTTTGTGTGAATCTTGTGTTCTTTCAAAGAGACATCAAGCGCCTTTTAAAACAAGGCACCTCATAGGGCTTCGATGTCTTGGAACTTGTCCATACAGATTTGTGTGGACCTCTTTCACAGGAGTCCATTGGTGGTGGTAAATACTTCCTGACATTTACAGATGACAAAACGAGGTTTGTTACTACTTACATTTTGAAGCAGAAGAGTGAATGCTTTACTCACTTTAAGGATTACCTTAAGTATGTCGAAAGATGGACCGGAAAGCAACTTAAAACTTTAAGATCAGACAATGGGGGAGAGTTTACCTCAAATGAGTTTCGTGATTACCGCTTGGTGGCCGCCACACGAGTTCTACACCAGAAAATGGAGTTGCTGAGCGTCTTAACCTAACGTTGCAGGAGATGACATCTTCTCTTCTACAACATGCCAAGCTCCCCCTGCCATATTGGGCAGAAGCCATTATGACATCTACTTATCTTAAGAATAGATTGCCCACAACTTCAGTTGTTGGTCTTACCCCGTATGAAGCTTTCACGGGGCGCAAGCCCTCCATTCTTCACCTGCGCACCTTTGGCTGTCTCGCATATGCCTTTATTCCTAAAGAGAAGAGGAAAAAGTTATCAGACAAGGCACGTAAACTTCTGATGTTAGGCTACACAGAGGGCATCAAGGCATATAAACTCTATGATGTCCCTACCAATACAGTAATATATGCCAGAAGTGTTACCTTTGATGAAGGCAGCACTTGGGAATCAGTGGGAGCTTCCCAGGATCCCCCTCCTACTGACGATGACATAACAGTGCTTCAAGATTCACACTTTGATCAGACTGATCATGGGACTCAAGTTGTTCCTGCTGAGGATGTTGCCCCTGTGGGTGGGGATGATCCGGTTGATGATCTTGTTGATGATTCAGAAGTTTTTGAACTTGTTGGTCTTGAAGACGCAACTGCAGAGCTTGCACAACCATATGTACCTAACACTCATCAGGATCAACAGGATCACCATCCTCCAGAACAAGTTATTGAGATTGAACCTGCCTTAGATGCTGAACTTGTTGACCCTCCAATTGTCAAGAACCAGCCGTATATCTCTCTGGCCATGAACAACCTCCCGATTACACTGCGTGACGTGTTCTTCTTCCCATGTGACAATCAATGCGCAACCTCTCTGACCCTATTGAACCTCCCTGAAGAAGGCGTTGAGTAGACCTAATCACAAAGACTGGGAAAAGCAATTCGTAGTATGACTCCTTGATGGAGAAGCAACATGGAGCTTGTGGAATTACCTTGTAAAACTGGTTTCGCAAATGGGTGTTTAAACTAAAAGTTAAGGCAGACGGTACCTTCGACAGGTATAAAGCTTGTTTGGTGGCGAGGGGTTTCTCCCAAGTCCCTGGCTTGGACTACCTTGAAACCTTTGCTCCAGTTGTAAAGGTGTCAACACCCCGAATTCTCCTGCCATATCCACACATTACAATTATGAGTTACAATTGGTGCAAGATGACCAACCATATGGAGAAGGATTGTTGGAAGAAGAAAATGGTGAGCCAAAGAAGGAGGTCACCATTTGAGCACGTTGAAGAAGCCTCCAAAACTCCATCCATTTCTGCTTGGCAAGTTCCAAGCCATCAAACCAAAATTGGTATTTAGACGGTGCAACATCTCATATATGTCACGACTTAACTTTTTGAGTATTCGCCATCAAAAGGACAACAACAGTGCTCCTAGGCGACGACCATAACCTCACCATATTTGGTGTAGGTTCCGTGGCATTAAAGTGCTCCACGGGCAGGTTCTTACTCTCTCCCATGTCCTTTATGTACCCTCCATGTGCAAGAATCTAGTGTCACCGCTAGTTTATGTCAAGAACATAACATGCAAATTATCCTTGAAGCCGATTTTGTGTCTCCTTTACTATCATACTAATAAGTATCACAATGCCTGAACACTAGAAGATGGACTCTATAAACTCTCGGTCAAGTGGGTCCGTTACACCTCATCAATGTAGCCTCCCATTCCCACTCTTCAAGCACCATGCTTTGGCATCCGATTAGGTCATCCGAATAGCCAAAAGCTTATCCAAATGTCTAAGGAAACTGTATAGAACTCCTGTATTCCTAAACTTGAACCTCTCCACGGTGTGAAGCTTGCGTCATAACCAACGTCATCAAGCTCCATTCCACAATCCATCCCTCGGAGGGCTAAGGCACCCTTAGAGTTGGTTCACAGACATTTGTGGTCCGATATCTCGCACCTTCATTTAGTGGTTGTAGATATTTTTAACCTTCAGATGATTATTCGGTCGTCCTCACCTACATCCTCCGAACAATGAGATTGAACACTTTAGATGCTGAACTTGTTGACCTCCAATTGTCGAAGAACCGAGCCGGTTGTATCCATCCATAGACAACCTCCATTATTACCGTGCTCCGTGACGGCTTCTTCTTCCCATGTGACAATCATGCTGCAACCTCTCTGACCCTATTGAACCTCCCATGAAGAGGCGCTGAGTAGACCTAATCACAAAGACTGGGAAAAGCAATTCGCCGTAGTATGACTCCTTGATGGAGAACGGAACATGGAGCTTGTGGAATTACCTACGTAAAACCGGTTTCGCAAATGGGTGTTTAAACTAAAAGTTAAGGATTGCATTTCGAGCGGTATAAAGCTTGTTTGGTGGCGAGGGGTTTCTCCCAAGTCCCTGGCTTGGACTACCTTGAAACCTTTGCTCCAGTTGTAAAGGTGTCAACACTCCGAATTCTCCTGGCCATATCCACACATTACAATTATGAGTTACAAATGTATGATGTCAAAATAGCCTTCTTGTATGGCAAGTTAGACACTGAAATATACATGCAGCAGCCACCAGGATATGAAGTGAAGGGTAAGGAAAACCATGCTTGCAGACTGATCAAGTGCTTATATGGTTTTAAGCAATCAGCTATGAAATGGAATGCTACCTTAGACACAGAACTGCTAGAGCTTGGATTTACTAAGAGTCAGGCTGACAGCAGTTTATACATATATCTTAAAGGAGATGTTATATGCTATCCGCAAAGTGTACGAATGATCTAATCTTATCCAAGAATAAACCAAGTTTTCATTACAAGCATTATGTAGGACAAGTTATACAAAGTTCAAGATGTCCTGCTTAGGACCTTTACAAAGTTGTCTTGGCATACATTCAAAGAATATATGATGTGGGCGAGAGACTTACCGACAGAAGCTTAAAACTCTTCGCTCCGATAATGGAGGAGAGTTCACTTCAATGAATTTGCTGATTTTTGCACAAGGTATAGCGAACAACTTAGTGTGGTACACACACCTCGAAAATGGCGAGGTAAAACAAAATTTACGCCTGGAGATCACAGTTTGCTCACCCAAGCTACATTATCTAAAAGTTATCGACAAGGCACGAACTCATGTTAGGCTACAGAGGCATCAAGGCATGACTCCATATGAAGCTTTTCTTGGGAGAAAACCTTCATTGATCATTTACGAATCTTGGATCCCCGCTTATGTGTTCATCCCCAAAAGTACAACGCAAGAAGTCTGGATCCCAAGGCAGCCAAATATACCTTTATTGGCTACACAGAAGGCATTAAGGGTTACAAGTTATTTGACCCATCTACCCGAAAGCTCATTTATGCTAGGAGCGTGACCTTTCATGAATCTCATATTCTTTCTCCTATGGGGCATCTGCTCCCATTACTCCCGATGCTCCTTCCTCTGCGCATCCGGAGCCTTCCACTTTGATGATCTTGTTGATGATTTTGTCATCATTCATTCACTCCCTCCGCAGAAGCTCCTATGGATGAACCTTGCGGGAGGAGGAGGAGGAGTTAGAATATATTCCAAGAGGCGACCAACTACTCCGGATCCACGATTTAGAAGAACCTCAACATTTAAGATGATGAAATCGACTATGATGTTGAAATTCGTGAGGAGGATCGTATTCCTTTTGAGGATGAGCCCGCCGAGCAAGTGGATGAATTGACGACGAGCAACAAGAGCTGCACTGCGGGAACCACTTAGAGTTGGTTCACAGACATTTGTGGTCCGATATCTCGCACCTTCATTTAGTGGTTGTAGATATTTTTAACCTTCAGATGATTATTCGGTCGTCCTCACCTACATCCTCCGCCATAAGAGTCGCCTTTTCTTTCTTCAAAGAAACAGAAGCACGCGGTTATGACTTTGACTCAACCACGCTACCTTCTTGATTGTGCTGAGCAACTTGGCCTTAAGGATGCAAAGCTCGACAACACCTATGCCAACCGGGTCGGTTAAGTAAAATGATGTCACCTTCTACTCATGATGAGAAAGAGCAGATGAAAGGCATACTCAGGCATGTATGCTATAATCTAATATATGGCAACACAACAAGGCTTGAAATAGCATATACCACAAGTGTATTGCACTCCTGAAAACCCGTGATCGAACATCGACAAGTCTTAAACGTCTTCGAGCACCAAAGGCAGCCAAAATGGGCATTACGATAAATACCAAAAGGAAAAGCATTGACCTTGAAGTCTTCTGACACCACGTACCGGTGATATTGATAGTAGAAAATCGTAGTCGCATGGATTTCGATTGTCGCATGTGATGTCGGTCCGCAAAAAGCAACCAATCGCTGTTTTGTCTCACGTGGCCGGAGAGTATCGGCTCGATCAGCAGCCAGCCAAGGAATAGTAGTGGTTACGAGAGTTGGGAATACCAATCCCAACTTGCACGACTATTCACACAGATAACCAAGGTTCGATGGCTCTAGCTAAGAATCCAGTACAAGAGAACCCGGCCGACATACTCACTAAGGCTATGAGCAGAGATGCTCACTACAAGCACATCCAGCATCTTGGCATGGGAGAGGAACAAGCTCTCTCATCCAGCTTAGTCTAAACTGTAATCCTAGCTCTAAACTCCGAGTCATGTCACCATAAAATAGAAGTGTATCCAAAGTCTATTTCGTCTCCAGACTGCAAGGATTCGGAAGTAGACTCATCTTCGATGCAGTATTGGTTGTAACGGCTACCGGGTGACAGTTCTTCAATGGAACTTGAGTGGTTTCTTTTTCTAGATGGTGCTTCCTCAACTTTCTGCTTATCTTTCTGCCTGGCCTCTCTTTTGATCCTCTTAGTGGACTCTACACACACATCAGGAAACAAAACCACATGTTAGCAACCCTCTTCCTGGAAGTTATCAGCAGTGACGTGCGCGAAAGATGCAGACCAAAGAACTTATCAGACGGTCGATGACATGAGCAGAATGAACTCCGACTTTCGACTTTCACGCGCCTCATCTTCGGGCTGCGGAGCCCGATCCTGACTTTGGTACCAGACAGGAGCATGGTGCCTCAGTGAGCCACACCACAACTGAGTCTTCGCTGCGGTTTAGGCTTGGGAAACTTACGTGCACATGGTGGGTGGAGCCATATCATAGTAGGCAAAATCCGTGTTCGTTAATTTTGTGCGCGCCTCAAATTGGCGACGGAGAAGAGGAAGTGTTTATATCCCGACGAAGTTCGAGGCCTTCAACCTTGCGCCCTGTAACTCTTTGTTGTCCCTTTCGCCTTCCAACCCTCGCTGTCATAGGATCGCCTTGTTCTCAACACCCGTCTCGATCTTGGTAGTTGTCCTAGGTGCAAACCTCCTAGGGCATCGCGCCTGGCGCGGGTCTTGGGAGAAAACCTTCATTGATCATTTACGAATCTTCGGATCCCCTGCTTATGTGTTCATCCCCAAAGTACAACGCAAGAAGCTGGATCCCAAGGCAGCCAAATATACCTTTATTGGCTACACAGAAGGCATTAAGGGTTACAAGTTATTTGACCCATCTACCCGAAAGCTCATTTATGCTAGGAGCGTGACCTTTCATGAATCTCATATTCTTTCTCCTATTCTGGGGGCATCTGCTCCCATTACTCCCGATGCTCCTTCCTCTGCGCATCCGGAGCCTTCCACTTTTGATGACGATGATTTTGTCATCATTCATTCACTCCCTCCGCAGCAAGCTCCTATGGATGAACCTTGCGGGAGGAGGAGGAGGAGTTAGAATATATTCCAAGAGGCGACCAACTACTCCGGATCCACGATTTAGAAGAACCTCAACATTTAAGATGATGAAATCGACTATGATGTTGAAATTCGTGAGGAGGATCGTATTCCTTTTGAGGATGAGCCCGCCGAGCAAGTGGATGAATTGACGACGAGCAACAAGAGCTGCACTGCGGGAACCACTCAACAAGTGGTCGACATTGAAGAACACATTCAACAACGCACAAGGTACAATCTTAGGACTAGACCATGCTGCAGGACTGGATGGAAGGAACCACCTTTGGGATATCTTGTCACTGATGACCCCATTTCTCCTCTCACACCTTATTATCAAGTGTTACAAAGCCAGTTGATCCGGAGGAACCGCTAACCTTGAAACAAGCATTTTCCTCTCCGAGAAAGACACATGGAAGGTAGAGATTGAGTACAACTCTTTAGTAGAAAATCGAGTCGCCATGTGATTTCGATTGTCGCAGAGATGTCGGTCCGCAAAAGCAACCAACTGCTGTTTTGTCTCACAAGCGGAGTATCGCCTCGATCGCGCAGCCAAGGAATAGTATGGTGTAAGTTATCAGAGTTGGGAATACCAATCCCAACTTCGACTATTCACATGTATAACCAAGGTCTGGCGGCTCTAGCTAAGAATCCAAGAAGAAATATACATGAGACAACTCAAGGCTATGAAGTCAAAGGTAAAGAAGACCATGTATGCAGGCTCATTAAAGGCATTTATGGCCTTAAGCAATCGTGCAAGGAATGGAATAATGATATACATGACAAGCTTACAAAATATGGTTTTGTTCAAAGCAAAGCGATGCTAGCATGTATATCCCGAAGACTAAAGACAACCCACTGAATTAGCCCACTAAAAGACGACGAATTCTCAAGATCGAACATGCAAATGAATCATGACCAACAAGTGGAGAAGGAATAGATGTGTTGGAATCATGTTTAGGTTCATTCACTTAAGTTATTTTAAAGGGTCATAACGCTTCATTAGGGTTACGCCTTTTCAAAGGCATGGCTTTTGGTTTCTAGCTTAAAACTATTACGAACTCAGTATATATTCTTTACATAGCTTCAGCCATTCTCGTGATTCCAAGGGAATCAAAAGAGAATTGATCACAGATACTCCTCCACAAAATGGTGTGGCCGAGCGATGAATGTAATCCAATCAGAGAGGATGCATAGTTTGTTGTCAAGCTCGATTGCCTAATGGGTTTTGGGTAAGCAAAAGGTTCATCGCAGCTCATCTTATTAACAGATCTCCTAATAAGGCGTGATGAGGAGGTTCCAGGAGCTATGGTCCGAAAGAAACCATCCTACAAGCATCCATGAAAGTGTTTCGTGAGGCATACCGCCATGTTCCAAAAGAGTTTCGGGATGTTGGCACCCAAGTCCAAGAAATGTATTTTTCGCTATGGTGATTCCGTGAGATGGGATACCGCTTGTGATCCAGAGGCTAGAAAGGTTGTTTGTACTAACGACGTATTCTTCAATGAGAACAAGATGGCCAGAAGCCTACTCCAACCGTGGAGGTGCTGAAGGGTGATCTTCCAAGAAGATGGACATGATCATCAAGGGCGTGTGATAATCGCGGTAATGTGCAGCACATTCCTCCACCGATAGATGAACCAAGAGTCGAACAAGCACCTATAGAGGTGCTCGTGTTTCGAGGGTCGCGTGATTACATGATCCATCTCTCGATTATGTTAAGGCCGACAGACAGGGGAACCCTCTTCTTACAAAGAGGCCATATCACGAGTAACAAATGTATGGAGAAGGCCATGCTTTAAATGAATTACCGCATAAGAACCAAACTTGGGAGTTGGTTCCGTTTATGATAAGAAGGCACTACCGCAAATGGTGTACAAGATGAAGGTCATACTCATGATGGCAAACCAAAGTACAAGGCACGATTGGTTGCTAAGGGTTTCAAGCAATGTACCTGCATTGACTTTGATGAGATTTTCTCACCGAGTCAAAATGACAACTTTCATGTGTTCTGCTTGCCGTGATGATATGGAACTTGCTGTATGGATGTCAAGACGGGCATTCTTGCATGGTGACCTTCAAGAGGACGCCTACATGCAAAGAACCGTAAGGTTTTGTTGAGAAGTCATTATGAAATGAGCACTGGAGACCTTAGTTATGCCCTTATGGCGTTAACATTATAAGAAATAGAGGTAATAAATCCATTTCCTTGGTTCAAAACAAAATATATAAAAGAAAGCTTAAATAAGTTTGGACTAGAAGATGCTAAGCCACCACACCATTTCCAAGTGGCACAAGGCTTACGCAGATATGAGCCCTAAAAGATGCAGAGAAAGGAATGTCAGCCATACTACATTTGTTGGCACCTTAATATATTTAAGTAACTTCACAAGACCCGATATATCTTTTGAAGTTAGTGCCTCACAATTTTTGAGAATCCGGACGACAACATTGGCAATGTGTCAAGAGAATATTCAGGTATTTTAAAAGGGACTATGCACAGGATTGATGTATAAACATGTTCCCGGCATATCTAAGTTACAATTAACCTTATCATGCCGACTTGGAGATCCCGATAGCCGCAAATCAGATCCGCTATGCATCGCTAGGAGGTGCACCCATTTCATGGTCAAGTAAGAACCAACCATTGCTTTGTCGACTGAGTCGAGTATAGGGTCCTCACCTCCTCCAAGGATATAGTCTGGAGTAGGTTAGCATTGAGAGTTGAATTATCCCCAAGATGGACCTACACCTCTCGGATGCGGGGGCTATTGCCTTAGCTAGGAACCTGCTTTTCCACTCGAACTAAACATATAGCAATGAGTATCATTACATACGGAAATGTTAGAAAATAAAACAATAGATATCAATTATATACCAACTCAAAACAACCCAGCTGACCTTTTAACCAAGTCATTAGGAAGAGATTTGCATTTAAAACACATGAAAATGTTAGGAGTACAAGAGGTTAAGCCAGCTAACTAGTAGGTATTTTCCAATTTTTACAATCCACAAAGTTTATCTAGCATGTTTATTTCCTCTTCTATTTCCAAGTAATCATCACTGTACTCCTTCTCTTCTCTCTCTAATGCCCAAAAGGACCCTACAAAACACTCCATGGGTGGGAAGAAAAATGGTGTTGAGTTAGTCATTCGTTAGGTCACTTACTATACAAGTGCTTGGTGTGTCCTTCGTACTCTTCACATGGATATGCACCTAACCACATCATTTTATCCCTTTTTCTCACATACATATTCCATGGGGACGTGGTCGTCCTTTCCTCCAAGCACCATGTATGTTGCTCGCATAGGTTTCAGGCAAATAGGAGTTGGTATTTTCCTTTTGTTTTGTTATAGGTTGTAGAGGTAGGGCAAACCTCACATGGCTTGTGCCTACCCTTTCTCCACATCCGCAAAATAGATGTGTTGGAATCATGTTTAGGGTTCATTCACTTAAGTTATTTTAAAGGGTCATAACGCTTCATTAGGGTTACGCCTTTTCAGAAGGCATGGCTGGTTTCTAGCTTAAAACTATTACGAACCTCAATTGTATATTCTTTACATAGCTTTCGCCATTCTCGTGATTCCAAGGGAATCAAAAGAGAATCGATCCCGATACTCCTCCACAAAATGGTGTGGCCGAGCGATGAATGTAACCAACGGGAGAGGATGCATAGTTTGTTGTCAAGCTCGGATTGCCTAATGGGTTTGGTAAGCAGACCATTCATTCATCTTATTAAGATCTCCTGAAGGTTGATGAGGAGGTTCCAGAGCTATGGTCCGAAAGAAACCATCCTACAAGCATCCGCGAGTGTTTACCGTGAGGCATACCGCCATGTTCCAAAAGAGTTTCGACAAGTTGGCACCCAAGTCCAAGAAATGTATTTTTGGCGCTATGGTGATTCCGTGAGATGGGATACCGCTTGTGGGATCCAGAGGCTAGAAAGGTTGTTTGTACTAACGACGTATTCTTCAATGAGAACAAGATGCTGGAAGCCTACTCCAACCGTGGAGGTGCGGCGGGTGATCTTCCATCATTTCCTATATTACGGCCGGGCCCGACATCGGGATCTCTTCACCCGCAGTGCATCTCTATACCACAAGACGCAGGGCGGCTTCGCTCAATATATCCTTTTTCTCACGCAGCGGCAAGTTTTCTTCTTCTACTCGGTTTGCTCTCTTCATTTTCTTTATGGCCTCGTCCTTTGGAGCGGGGGGGCGCCCTTCCTCCAGCAAGGACCTGCCACCACATTAGCCTTTTGGTCTTAGAGACCAAGACATGGAAAATGAAAAATGGAGCAATGAAAATCATGCAATCAACTATCAAGCGTGCCATATTAACACGAGATAGTCTCCACATTTGTGGCTGCAACAATTGGACATATCATCATTTTCAATTTTCCACCAATCGAGGATAGCAGCGAGCATCACCGAGTGAGCACATCACACCCGAATGCGCTATGGCATTAGATGTGGACAAACCACGCGATGCAAAAGGGCGAGCACACCAAGCGGCGCTGCAGCCACATGAGCGCCAGAGCGGGCGCAAGGCGGCCACGTGGGCGGCGGCGCGAGGCGCGGCGGGCGCGATGTGGGCGCGGCGCGGCGATGAGCACAATGCGGAGAGGGAGCGACAATGACGCTCTCGGCAGGCATGTGCGGCCGACGGCCGACCGCCTTGTGCCCACTAATCGTGGCCGACATAGGATAAGCCCGTATGGGCTTATCCATTTGCCTTTTTTTTACCATTTATTTATTTTAGGCCTCTTTTAAGCCTTTAAGCTATTTAGGCTATTATTTTTTCAACCTTATTCTGGTGAATATTTTGGTGGACATATTAAGTTTTCTATTTCAGGCTTATTTATTCATCAAGCTTAAGTTAGCATTTCTTAGGCTTATAACTTTTGATTAAGTGAGTCTATCTATGATTTAGACCTCATTTTGATCCTCTATGTGGATGATATGCTAATTGTCGGAACAAGATCGATGAGATTTCGTTGAAGTCAAAGTTGAATGCTCACTTTGAAATGACAGACTTGGGAGAGGGTATACTTGGCATGCGATTCGTGACATAAGCGCCCCGCTTTATTTGTCTAATTTTAATACATTAATGGTGCTTCAACGCTTCAACATGGAGAAGGGGAAGCCATTGGGTACCCATTGCCTCCATATGTGAAACTTTCGCGCTGGATTGCCCAAGCTCGAGGAGGACAAAGTCGAAATGGAGAAGGTCCCATACTCATCACCGTAGGGAGTTTGATGTATGCAATGATTGCTACACGTCCCCGACATTGCCTTTGCCACTAGTGGGAGTGATGAAATAGGTCTAGCTTAGGGCACTATTCATTAGGGCCTCATTACTTAAACATTAATTTAGAGCTAGGGCTTTAGGTAGTTAGTTACAACAACTTATAGTTGCAACAACTTATGGTTGTAATTACTTATGGTTACAACAACATATTGTTGTAACCACCCAACCACCCAGCCTATTTAAAGGCTTGTACTTTACTCATTAATCAATTCATTCCATTGTTTCTCTTCTATCTAAGAGCTATTGATTCTCATCAGGGAGAAACATCCGCAGCCAGAGGAGGAATTGCGGGACAAGTGGAGGCTTTAACCAAGAGATTGACCGAGTTAGAGGTCAAAGCTGTGAAGAATCAAGCTCCACAAAGATCTCCCTCACCGGCGAGACAGTTGGTGTATTGCTCAATTTGTCATCAAACGGGACACACCAATGGAATGTATTCGCACCATACGGTAAATCATGTGGAAACCGTCATGCCGTGACTTATTGGTATGTGGATGAAGCTTTGTGTGCAAGCCACATCGAAGTCGGCCACCTCCAATGAGGGCGACTTACCAACCTACACCCCCCTCAAGGTATGGATCGCGACCGACGATCGCCAGACCATGGAGACCGATCCATCAGGCCGATGGCGATTCTGTGATGTATAATTATGGAGCAGTCACTACTCAAACGAATGCCCGTAACCACGAAGCAAGTGGGTTATGTACCCTTTGTCAAGTGCAAGGAATTGGGACATAAGATGGGGATCCTGTGTGTCGTGGCGAGTGGCACCACCACTGGGTCGTTCACGAGCTGCAGAGGAGGCACGCCCAATCAAACCGACATGACCACGCCATGTCAAGGTGGAGCGGAGTATGATTTCTCAATCCAGGTGACATCGGAATTGTGGAGGAAGGGTAAAGGAGAGATGAGCGGATGAAGGATTGATGGTGGCCAAGGTGACCACCGATCGGAGCACGGAGAAAGGCCGGTGGAAAACGGGCGTGTGGAGGAAGGAGGAAGGAGGAAGGTGAGGGACGACTCACCTTGGCCTCCGAGACGCTGCGCGGTGAGAAGGAGAAGGAACGGGCCCACCCAACCGAAGCAGTGCATCACCCCACCGGCACTACGGGTAGACAGCATACCCCGAGGGCGGGCGAAGAAGGGCCAAGGAAGGAGGAAGGTGAGGGACGACTCACCTTCCTCCCGATATCACCGGGGCGCGGCGCCGGGAGGATGAGCTAACAGCTCACCCGACGGAAGAAGCGTGAGGTTGATCCGCTGTATAGGGTCCCACCGAGAGGGATCATGGAATCGAACTTTACCAATAAGGTCGGAGTCGACCAGCGCTGTGGCTGCAAACGGGAGGAAACCTTGTCGATAAGATCTCCGCCACGACGACTTGACCGCGAATTTGTGGTCGGGCTGAGATGCTTGCATGTGAGTCCGAGATCCCGCAAAATTGTGAAGGAGGCGATCGGGGAATCTCAAGTAGTGGGAGTGAGAAACGCCTGGAGGTAAATGTGGTCGAACTTGTTGATTTGGGGCACCCGAGATTGAGGTTGAAATTGGATGTTTGGTGCCCAATGTGCCATTAGATTCGGATCGGAGTCAACTTGATGACGAGGAGACAAACTCATCAACTTGGGTTCACCGAGTTTCACCCGCCCGAGTGTTTTATGGATGGCCAAACAAGGAGCCATTGGGAGTGAAGAATGTACCAACCTGATTGGGGTCTCACCTTCCATCTTACCTACATTGTGATGCGTCGGATTTAGGCTATAAGGTTTTGATAGGTAGGCCTTGGTTGTATGGTACGCATGTGTTTTGATTTTGGTCGAGTGGCATCACCTTCAAGTCCAAGAGAGGGACGATCGCTTTTGTGTCATGGAGCAAGGCTCCTATGAGGGGAGTCCGTCCCACCGATGGGTACACCCTGTAGCACGGGGTAAGCTCCTGCAAAGGACTGAGCATATCGGGTCCTTCACCGAGGTCAAAATAAAGAGTGATTTTGGTGTACTGCTTAGAGGAAGTCGAGAAGAGTCAAGATGAGGCACATAGAGGGGAGTAGCCTTTTGGAAGGGTAAAGCCTATGATCGAGATTTTCCGAGGAGGGATCCGAACCAAGATGTAGCCCGAAGGGAACATATGTAGATCCCGATGCTGTAGAGGACTTAGAGTTAGAACCGAGTAAGGTAGTCAAGAAATCTAGGTACCTAGGACAAATAGAAAAAGAGGAGTTTCGTAGTGTGCTTAGGGAGTATGTCGATGTGTTTGCCTTCAAGATTACTGACATGACAGGAATACCGGAAGAACTGGGAATACATCGAATCGACTTGAAGGAGGGCAAGACTGTGAGGATCAAGCACGAATCCCAAGTATTCCATGGTTGTTAAGGATCAGCTCGACCAATATTTGGAGGCTGGGGTAATTTATCCAGTGCTCACCAGCGAGTGGGTCGCCCATCGTGATTGTACCAAAGAAGCAGCAGGGAAAGGTTCGGGTATGCCAAGATTTCAGGAAGCTCAATGAAGCAACGAAGAAGGATCATCACCCTCTACCTTTCATGGACAGCAGGACATGAGTATGAGATGTGGCTTGAGTATTCGGTACAATCATGGAAGGAGGATCAGACAAGACAACATTCACAACGGATTGGGAACTTACGCTTATTCAAGCTCCCTTCGGTTGTGCAATGCCCCGCCACTTTCAAAGTGGTGAACGCGATATTCGAGATTTTTGGAAGTTCATGGAGGTATTCCGGATGATTTCGTGTTTGGGAGGAGAAACGCATCTAGACCATTTGAGACAATGTTTTCGTATGCAGAGTCGAACATGAAACTTCATCCGGGAAGTGTTATTTTGGTATGACGGAGGGCATTTTGTTAGCACATCGAGTCTCTAAGAGGATTGCTGTAGATAAGGAGAAAGCAAGTATAGTCGAGATGGACGCACCACAAACGGTGAGGCAAAGCGTGCTTTTGTAGGACTGGTAGGGTATTACAGAGGTTCATCAAGGATTTCGCCAAGAAGGCAGCCTTGTTGACACAATTGACCAAGAAGGATACACCTTCGAATGGACCAATGCAAGAGAGGCTTTTCAGCTGAAGGATGCTGGTGAGCGCCAACGTTATACAACCGCCGGATTGGGAGAAACCGCTTCATGTATGGATGTGTCCGCTTATGCCATTGGGACCGTTAAGGACGAGAAGAAACGGATCATCCGATTTTCTATGCGAGATGTCACGACGAAGAACTACTCAACCACGGAGCGGGAGGGTCTTGGTATCATTTACTCGTAAGAAGTTTAGACACTATCCGCTTGCTTGCAAGGTGACGCTTCATGTTGACCATTTTGCTGAAGTATCTTGTCAACAAGCCGATTTTGTCGTGAAGGATTGCCGATGGGTACTATGCTGCAAGAGTTTGATTACGACGAAACTAGGCTGGAAGCAACATCAAAATGCTGATTTCTTCCAAAACCGGAGAGCGACTTGAGGCCACGACCGATTTCGACGAGGAGTTGGTCGCCACCTGGGTCAAGGGGAGGACGTGAGCATGTTGTAGACGGCCTAAGAATTGATCAGCAAGTCTTGTTGCCAGAGAGGCCAAATGAGCAAGAAGGGAGCGCAGTGTGAAAAGCCGCAGCAGGACAACTGGAACCGGAGATAGGATGGCGCCAGATGGGCGCGAGGAGGAGGCTGGAATGCTCTCAAGGGTGAGCAGGAGGGCTGCAAGTGGAGGCCACGAGTTGGCAAAAGGAAGGAGATGCACCCCATGACAAGTTTGAAGAAGACTGCAGGAGAAGGAGATGGATTCATGGGAAATCACCGAGAAGGAGAAGGAGAAGGAGAAGGAGAGGCCAAATGAGCAAGAAGGCAGCCTTGTTGACACAATTGACCAAGAAGGAGAAGGAGAAGGAGAAGGAGAAGGAGAAGGAGAAGGAGAAGGAGAAGGAGGAGCAGAAGGCGGGATTGAAGATGGATCCACGCCACCGGGCTACTAACGGACGAAGAGGAGACGAGTATGCCCGGAAGGAGGAGATTAGAACGTGAGGGGCGTTCATGCCCAAGATATCTGCTGATGAAGTACGCAAGTTCCGGAGCATGGAATCATGCCGGGGTCCAGGAGGGGCGTTTTTCTCCATAAAGCCTCGCCTATTGCCTAAGGGAAGGCGTATAAGCTTGGGCCGGACGAAGATCCGGAGGTGTCTCGGTTAAGAGGCTGACTGGCCACACGAGGCACTACATGCGAGAGGCGGTGGACACTATTCGCAGTGACCGTTAAGAAGATTTTGAATGCGTGGTTCGTGGGCTACGGGATGTGTGGAGTTCACCGAGGTGTGATGCGTCGAGGGTTGGGCGCCGCTATCACACAATGGCCTCTTACCTACATCTACTTAGCACCTTCGAGAAGTGGGGAATCGATTTCAGAGGACCAATCAAACCACCAACGCAATGGACAAGGAAGACATTTTGGTGGCTACGGATTATTGCACGAAGATGGTGGAAGCAAGCGAAGGAAGGACGACGACCTGGCAAAGTTTTTATTCGAGAACATCATAACGAGGTACGGATGTCCTTTAGAGTTGGTCATGACGGGACACATTTCCTCAACTCGTCGCTGAGTCCCTAACCACCTACTTCAACATTCGCATCGAAGACGACCCCTACAACCCCAAAGGCAAGGATTGACGGAGAAGACGAACGGGTGCACAATCCTCACCAAGGTAATCAACACACATGTATGATTGGGATGCTAAGTTGCATTCAAGATTGTGGGGCTTACAGGACTGGAGAAGGTAACCACCAAGAAGACCCTTATTATCTAACGATGGCATGTCACCGTGATGCCCGTGGAATTTGAAGTACCTACCACAGATCATGGAGGATGAACGATGATCAGAGGATAGTCGTAGCTAGACTAGAATCTCATAGAGCAGAGGAAGAGGGAGATGCTTTAGAGGAGAAATGGATTCGTGAACTCGTAAAAGATCGGCATGATGGGAAGGTTGAGGAAGCAGGCTATCGTGGACGGGATTTGGTTCTTCTATATGATAGTACCTAGACTTTCCTGTGGAAGCTTAGGGAGATGGATGGGACCTACGAGGTGGAAGCAGATACGAGAATGGATCCGTAACTCCGCATTAGGTGGCGAATGTTGCCGACCGTAGTGAATGGGTGGAAGGTCAAGAAGTACCTTCAACCCGAGTACTGTTTGCAGGACGCAAACAGTGAGGTGGGGAGTATGTGGAACGCAAAGTTTGGGCAACCAGCCCAAAAGAGCCAAGACAAACAAGTTTGATTTTTTTGGCTAGAACGATTGAAGAGGAGCATGCCAGAAATTTTTCTCGAGAATCTTGAAGTCGGAGTTGTAGGATATTGTTAGGAAGGCAAGAGGATATCCCAGAAGAAGAACGGGTCAAAACGACCGCATTTGGGCGTGAGGGCCCAAAGGTTGGTAGGTCGCCACCACGCCGTAGGTCGCCACACCACGCCGTAGGTCGAGAAAAGGAAGCACCATCATGTAAGTCGCGTATCACCGTGGTAGGTGACAATCTCGCCAAAAAGGAAATTAGAATAGGGGGATATCCACTATATATGCTCACCAATAGGGAATAAATATATAGAGTAATTAGAAAGTAATTAGGGATAGTAGGAAAATAGGTAGTTTAGATAGAATTAGGATTTTGGAATGATGAACCAATCTAGGGTTGGGCCGTGTGGCACATCCAAGAGGGCAAAGTGCGCTTGCTTTGCATTGAGGAAGAGGAGGAGGAGGAGGAGGAGGAGGAGGAGGAGAAGCCATCGCCATCGCCGACGAGCCACCGAGAGGAAGAGGAGGAGGAGGAGGAGGAGGAGGAGGAGGAGGAGGAGGAGGAGGAGGAGGAGGAGGAGGAGGAGGAGGAGGAGGAGGAGGAGGAGGAGGAGGAGGAGGAGGAGGAGGAGGAGGAGGAGGAGGAGGAGGAGGAGGAGGAGGAGGAGGAGGAGGAGGAGGAGGAGGAGGAGGAGGAGGAGGAGGAGGAGGAGGAGGAGGAGGAGGAGGAGGAGGAGGAGGAGGAGGAGAAGACCAAAGAAGAAAAGGCAAGGGAAGGAGCCACCATGCCTCGAGGGAAAAGGCAAGGGAAGGAGCCAAGGGCTCCCTCGAGGGAGGAAGAGGAGGAGGAGGAGGAGGAGGAAGAGGATGAGCTTGTGATGCCCCAATTCACTTGCGGCAGCAACCCCAGATTTTGTGATTTTCGCAAGGAGGAGGAGAGAACATCCAATTGGATGGGTGTATGGCCGCCAATGGGCCTACACCAATTTGGAATTGATTGAGGAGTGTTACATCAACCTCCATCAATCGGCGCCTGCCGCTACCGAGGAATGCTCGAACGGATCCTCTGGACTTCACAAGTGAGAGGAAGAGGAGGAGGAGAGCTCGAATTGCTCTCCTCGAAAGGTCAATGGAGGGAAGAGGACGGCCCTCTCGACATCCCGCAGAGTTCCTCGACATGATGGATGGAGGAGGAAAAGGCCCACGCCAAGAATGGTCGGAAGAGAGAGCATCAAGGAGTCAAGTGGAGGCTCTTCGCAAAGATTGTGCTGGGGTTGGTAAATTACCAACGACTTTATTTCAAAGACCAACTTCCTCCAATTTTGTGGAAGATTTCATGGGAGCCAAGCGATTGGGGCACCATCATGTATGATTGGGATGCTAAGTTGCATTCAAGATTGTGGGGCTTACAGGACTGGAGAAGGTAACCACCAAGAAGACCCTTATTATCTAACGATGGCATGTCACCGTGATGCCCGTGGAATTTGAAGTACCTACCCACAGATCATGGAGGATGAACGATGATCAGAGGATAGTCGTAGCTAGACTAGAATCTCATAGAGCAGAGGAAGAGGGAGATGCTTTAGAGGAGAAAATGGATTCGTGAACTCGTAAAAGATCGGCATGATGGGAAGGTTGAGGAAGCAGGCTATCGTGGACGGGATTTGGTTCTTCTATATGATAGTACCTAGACTTTCCTGTGGAAGCTTAGGGAGATGGATGGGACCTACGAGGTGGAAGCAGATACGAGAATGGATCCGTAACTCCGCATTAGGTGGCGAATGTTGCCGACCGTAGTGAATGGGTGGAAGGTCAAGAAGTACCTTCAACCCGAGTACTGTTTGCAGGACGCAAACAGTGAGGTGGGGAGTATGTGGAACGCAAAGTTTGGGCAACCAGCCCAAAAGAGCCAAGACAAACAAGTTTGATTTTTTTGGCTAGAACGATTGAAGAGGATGCAGAAAATTTTCGAGAATCTTGAAGTCGGAGTTGTAGGATATTGTTAGGAAGGCAAGAGGGCGCCTGTGAAGAAGAAGTCTCCATTACCGCAACAAAAGTCCAAATCACCAAGAAAAAGCCACCGCAATCGTGAAGCGAAGTTAGCCGGACCTTCTTGTCCGAAAGCCGGATGTCTTCACCACCATACCTTTGCAAGATGTCCAGATTGGCTGCAACTTCCAATCGCGTCGCCACGGAGTTGCACCGCACATGAAAAAACCCCCACCGAAAATTTTCGACTATCATCAAGCACGGATGGCGGTGGCGACGATGCGGACCGAGCTCAACTGGGGCAATGGCGGCTACCGGTCAAGTGAGAGGAAGAGGAGGAGAACGCGAGGGGGGTAGTGGTTTAAATAGGGATAGGTTAGGTTCGATGCTTTGCCAAGGCCCACGGGGCTATTTCTCGATTCGCCGAGCTTCGCTTTGCCGCGCCCGCTTCGAGGTTCGGGTTAGTTGGGTAAGGTTGGTTAGGTTTGGTGAGCTTAACTTAGGTTTGGAAGCCGAGGCGGCGACCATGCACTAGAAAGGTTTGAGTTAGGTTTGGATTTCCGTGTTTGGTAAATTCAAAGATGTCCAGATGAGAGTGGCGGCACGTAGAGAGAGAAGGGCTAGGGTTTCTTTGGCTATATAAGGTCTTACTGTGTCCAACGCCTTTTCGACCCAGGTCTGAGGCCAAGGTTCCGCGCTTTTGTGTCCGAGCTTTTGTCCGTGAGGAGTCTGTGTTGTTACGCCGCTTGAAGGCGTGCTTTATTTTACGTTAGGGTCTTCCCCAAGGCTAAGGTTCCTGTGGCGACCTATGGCCGCTGCTTTGCCAAACGCCGCCTCAAGCGCTTGGATGGGTGTATGGCCGCCAGGTGAAAGTTCGCTACCTTTGTTCATGGCTGTTGTGTTTACATCCTTCTTCGTATTGCTCCTTCTTTACCGCTTTGGTTGAGCATGTGTTTTTAGCCGTGTGCTTAAGTCCTTCTCGCTTTTCAGTAGTCCAAGGAGCCGAGGCTTTGCCTCAAGGCGGAGAGTCTAGTTTTACTTTCCGGCCATGGTTCTTAAGGCTCTGTCCAAGGATAGGCCTTTTGTAGTCGTCAAGTCCAAGGTGGTGCTAGGTCAAGTTTTAAGTTTTTGGGCCAAGGTTCTTTCAACCTCTTAAAAGGTTAAGGCCATTTCACGCCCTTTGTTCAAACTCCAAGGTTCTAAAGTTTCCTTTCAATGCCAAGGTTCTGTTGAAGGTTGGTAGGTCGGCAGGCATCACGTAGGTCGCCACACCGTAGGTCGAAAGAAGCGCATCATCATGTGTCGCATCACCGCGGTAGGACGAATCTCGCCAAAAAGGAAATTAGAATAGGGGGATATCCACTATATATGCTCACCAATAGGGAATAAATATATAGAGTAATTAGAAAGATTAATTAGATAGCGGAAAATAGGAAAATAGGTAGTAGAATTAGGATTTTGGAATGATGAACCAATCTAGGGTTGTGCAGTGTGGCGCATCCAAAAGAGGGCAAAGTGCTGCGCCCTCCTTCGAATGGAGGAAGAGGAGGAGGAGAGAAGGAGAAGAGGAGAAGAGCCGCCATCGCCATCGCCGCCGAGGAAGGAGAAGGAGAAGGAGAGAAGGGCTAGGTTTCTTTGGCTATATAAGGTCTTACTGTGTCCAACGCCTTTTTTCGACCCAGAGGCTCAAGGCGCCAAGGTTCCGCGCCTTTGTGTCCGAGCTTTATATGTCCGTGAGGAGTCTCGTTGTTGCTACGCCGCTTGAAGGCGTGCTTTATTTTACGTTAGGGTCTTCCGGCTAAGGTTCCTGATATATAATCTATGGTCATTGCTTTGCCAAACGCCGCCTCGAGGCTTGTTGTGACAGTGTCATTGCCTCCGAAGGCCAGGTGAAAGTTCGCCACCTTTGTTCCGCTGTTGTGTTTTTACATCATTGTTCCTTCTTCGTATTGCTCCTCTTTACCGCTTGGTTGAGCATGTGTTTTTAGCTGTGGTGCTTAAGTCCTTCTCGCTTCTTCGTAGTCCAAGGAGCCGAGGCTTTGCCGCGGAGAGTGTCTAGTTTTACTGGCCGGCCATGGTTCTTTCAGCTCTTGTCCAAGGATAGGCCTTTTGTAGTCGTGTGTCCAAGGTGGTCCAAGCCTTGCTAAGGTCAAGTTTTAAGTTTTTGGGCCAAGGTTCTTTCACCTCTTAAAAGGTTAAGGCCATTTCACGCCCTTGTTCAAACTCCAAGGTTCTGAAGTTTTTCAATGCCAAGGTTTCTCGTTGAAGGTTGGTTTTCAATGAAAGAGGTCTAGGTCCAAGGTGAGGGTGTCTTTGCCCGGGTCCGTGTTTATCCAAGGCTTTTGTTGCCCCTTTGTTGGCTTTGGTCGCTGGGCTGTATTATGTTCATTTTAACTGCCCTTGTGTCTCATAGTATGTTTCTAGTTGTACTAAGCAGGGTTAGACCGCAGCGCCTGCGTTTTAAGCGAGCCAGTGTCTTCAGTCTAGTAGTTCGCCGCTAGCACTTTAGTTCTTGTGCTTTTAGCGCCACCACCGCCTTAAAGTAGTGTTCTCGTGTTAGTTTTTGTGCTCGATTGTGCGCTTGCTTTGCATTTTTGTCGCTGCAGCATCGGGCTTTGGAGTTTTTCTGGTTGCACATCGTGATTTGCATGTTGTCGTCGTTCGCCTCCTCAACATCTTCGTGCTTGCAAACTGCGTTTCTTTGGTGTTTTTTTTGTTTCTGAAGAAGTATCGGGCCGAGACGCTCGTGACGACGTGTTCTCGACGTAAGAACACAGAGTACCATTGGTCTCAGAAACATGTGTCCCAAATCGACATGCTGTGTTTTGAGTTCTTAAATGTTTGTTTTTAGTGTTAATTTCTTATGTTTTATAGGTTAGTTTTTGTGCTCGATTGTTTGTGCTCTGTCAGGTCCTGGGCACCATCATTGTAGTTGTTACGCCCCTGATGTTTTGTTCTTTCATCGCTTTTTTCGCTCATGTTATCTCGCCTTGTTTTTGTATTGTCTCTCTTCATGCATGTGTTATTTGTCGTGTTTACGATTGTTGTTCGTAAGTCCAAGAGAAGTTGGTAAGGGTAGGACGTCTTTGTTTGTTTAGAACAAGAAACCACCGAATCGAGACCGATCAAGTCAACATAGAAACCACTTAAGCTCAGAATTTTGATTTGTTTTGTGTTTTCCTAAGCTTGGTGTTTATTTCATATTTCTTTTTCCTTATCCGTTGTGTGACTTCCGTCATGTCCTGCATGTTCAATTTGTTTTATTGTTTTGAGTTTTGATTGTGTTTGGTTGTTTTTCGGTGTGCATCATCATTCGCTCTAGCGAGAAGAGGAGGAGGAGGAGAAGAGGAAGAGGAGAAGGAGAAGGAGAAGGAGAAGGAGAAGGAGAAGAGGAGGAGGAGGAGGAGGAGGAGGAGGAGGAGGAGGAGGAGGAGGAGGAGGAGGAGGAGGAGGAGGAGGAGGAGGAGGAGGAGGAGGAGGAGGAGGAGAAGGAGAAGGAGAAGGAGAAGGAGAAGGAGAAGCTCCTCAACACTTGAGAAGCCACCATGCCTCGAGGGAAAAGGCAAGGGAAGGAGAAGGAGAAGGAGAAGAGGAAGAGCAGGGTCGCGCGTGAGGAGTCTCGTTGTTGCTACGCCGCTTGAAGGCGTGCTTTATTTTACGTTAGGGTCTTCCGGCTAAGGTTCCTGATATATAATCTATGGTCATTGCTTTGCCAAACGCCGCCTCGAGGCTTGTTGTGACAGTGTCATTGCCTCCGAAGGCCAGGTGAAAGTTCGCCACCTTTGTTCCGCTGTTGTGTTTTTACATCATTGTTCCTTCTTCGTATTGCTCCTCTTTACCGCTTGGTTGAGCATGTGTTTTTAGCTGTGGTGCTTAAGTCCTTCTCGCTTCTTCGTAGTCCAAGGAGCCGAGGCTTTGCCGCGGAGAGTGTCTAGTTTTACTGGCCGGCCATGGTTCTTTCAGCTCTTGTCCAAGGATAGGCCTTTTGTAGTCGTGTGTCCAAGGTGGTCCAAGCCTTGCTAAGGTCAAGTTTTAAGTTTTTGGGCCAAGGTTCTTTCACCTCTTAAAAGGTTAAGGCCATTTCACGCCCTTGTTCAAACTCCAAGGTTCTGAAGTTTTTCAATGCCAAGGTTTCTCGTTGAAGGTTGGTTTTCAATGAAAGAGGTCTAGGTCCAAGGTGAGGGTGTCTTTGCCCGGGTCCGTGTTTATCCAAGGCTTTTGTTGCCCCTTTGTTGGCTTTGGTCGCTGGGCTGTATTATGTTCATTTTAACTGCCCTTGTGTCTCATAGTATGTTTCTAGTTGTACTAAGCAGGGTTAGACCGCAGCGCCTGCGTTTTAAGCGAGCCAGTGTCTTCAGTCTAGTAGTTCGCCGCTAGCACTTTAGTTCTTGTGCTTTTAGCGCCACCACCGCCTTAAAGTAGTGTTCTCGTGTTAGTTTTTGTGCTCGATTGTGCGCTTGCTTTGCATTTTTGTCGCTGCAGCATCGGGCTTTGGAGTTTTTCTGGTTGCACATCGTGATTTGGTTGATTTTCGCAAGGAGAAGAGGAGAACATCCAATTGGATGGGTGTATGGCCGCCAATGGGCCTACACCAATTTGGAATTGATTGAGGAGTGTTTCATCAACCTCCATCAATCGGCAGCCTGCCGCTTGGAAGGAATGCTCGAACGGATCCTCGCCGCCGAGGAAGGAGAAGGAGAAGGAGAAGAGGAGGAGGAGAGCTCGAATTGCTCGGAGGTCAATGGAGGAAGAGGATCTCCGAATTCCGCAGAGTTCCTCGACATGATGGATGGAGGAGTGAAGGCCCACGCCAAGAATGGCGGAAAAGAGAGCATCAAGGAGTCAAGTGGAGGCTCTTGCAAAGATTGTGTTTGGTAAAATTACCAACGACTTTATTTCAAAGACCAACTTCCTCCAATTTTGTGGAAGATTTCATGGGAGCCAAGCGATTGGGGCACCATTATGTATGTATACATCCACCACCGAGAAGCTCCTCAAGCCAAATTCGTGGATGAGGAAGGGCCAAGCTCTATTAGCACCTATTTGGTGCATTTGTGGGAAACGAGGGACTTCTCACAAGCAAGGAGTTGAAGATGCTTGGCATCCTTTGAGATAATTCATCTCCACCAAGTTTGGAAAGGCCTTGCCTTTGCATTGAGGAAGACGGGAGGTCGACTCCACAAGCATGCTAGAAGCAAGAGGAGATGGAGGCAACAAGGTTGCCGAGGGAGGCCTTTTCCCCACAGAGAGGCTAACAAGCTAATCACTCACAAGGCGCTATGAATGGGCCACTAGCCATTTTCGAGTGAAGGTCTCAGTGGCAACCATCAAGCGAGTCATCAAGAAAGAACGTATCCAGTGTCAAACAACACGACTTAGAACGTAGACGCTATGACCTTGTGCATCTCCGAAGTTGAGAAGCTTGTATGATTGGTTTGTGAGCAAGGAGAAGGAGAAGAGGAGCAAAGATGCTGAAATATGTAAACAAAGCGAAATTTTTCTATGAGCAATTACCAAGAAGTGCGGAACAGACGGGCTCTCATATTTTCAAATGGGTGGGCCTTAGGATTCAAGCGTAGACATGGTATAGCATGACATGTAAAGCGCAGAAAACCTCGCTTAACCCCGCAGCTTAAGTTCAAAGAGCTCAAATTGAGACTTCTTAGATAATGATAGAAGACGATCTCTTTTGTTCTCATGAGATTCTTTAAGACTATTTTGGGCAGTTTTTGTTCCCATCATAATTTTGCATATGGTATAATTTTTTTATTTAAAATTGGAAAAAACAAAGCAACCCTACTATGTCAGTACCTATTTCGATGCCTCTAGACAATTCAAATGATCCTTTGTCTTCTTTGGCTTTGAGCTCGATTGGCATGCACCAAGCTAAGGCTCACAACAAAACTACCTCCCGCTTGTCCCCACGATCATATCACGCCGCTCGGCCAATTGGTGTCGCAGATTGCGCCTAGTCATATGCATGACTAGGCCCGCAAGTCTAGCTTGCAATTGGTCCGTAATCTTAGTCGATCGAGCCACCATAATTGATGATTTTGTGCCCGACGGTGCTAAGCGGAGCTAAAGCATAAAAAGAAAAAGCCAAAATTTCAAGGTGTTTAAATTGATATACCAGTATAGTATTATGGTGTTATTTCAGCACCATCCGAGACGCCCTTGAGCGAGAGCAAAGAAAGCAAGGGGAGAAGAGGAGAAGAACCGCCGAGGAAGGCCAATGGTAGTCTATGAGGAGAGAGAACCACCTCCAAGGGTGGGGAGTCCCATCTCCTTGTGCCTAGGAGAAGAGGAGGCATCGCCATCGCCATCGCCATCGCCATCGCCATCGCCATCGCCATCGCCATCGCCATCGCCATCGCCATCGCCATCGCCATCGCCATCGCCATCGCCATCGCCATCGCCATCGCCATCGCCATCGCCATCGCCGAAGGAGAAGGAGAAGGAGAAGGAGAAGGAGAAGGAGAAGGAGAAGAGGAGGAGGAGGAGGAGGAGGAGGAGGAGGAGGAGGAGGAGGAGGAGGAGGAGGAGGAGGAGGAGAGCTGGAAATTTAAAAGAAGAAGGAGTGGAATTAGGACCCTAGGAGAAGGAGTGTTTGGAAGTGAAGCTTGAGCACACAACGAGAGGAAGAAATCAAGGGAAGAAATCGCAGCAGCCTCCTTGTGGGCATGCCAAGAGAAGAGGAGCATGCCAAGACAACAAGTTTGATTTTTTGGCTAGAACGATTGAAGAGGAGCATGCCAAGAAATTTTCTCGAGAATCTTGCTAGAGCGAGGGAGTAAGGAAGGTGCCATGCCTCGAGGTGGAAAAGGCAAGGGAAGAAATCGCAGCCTGTGAGGCTCAAGAGAAAAGGAGTGTTTGGAAGTGAAGCTTGAGCACACAACGAGAGGAAGGCGCGAGGCAACCACCCAAAAGAGCCAAGACGAACAAGTTTGATTTTTTTTGGCTAAGACCGATTGAAGAGGAACATGCGAGGAAAACTTCTGAAGATCTTGGAACTAGAGCTGTGGAATATTGTTAGGAAGGCAAAAGGATATCCCAGAGGAAAACGGGTCAAACGACCCCGCATTTGCGCGTGAGGGCACCAAAGGTTGGTAGGTCGCATCACCGCCGTAGGTCGCCACACCACGCCGGTAGGTCGGCAGACTACCACCGTAGGCTGCCACACTACGCCGGTAGGTCGACAAATCTCGCCAAAAGGAAACTTAGAATAAAGGGGGATATCCACTATATATGCTCATCAATAGGGATAAATATATAAGAGCATTTTGCCCCAATTAGAGCAAGAGGAGGAGGAGCGCAAAGAAGCCCAAGGAGAAGGAGAAGAAATCAAGGAAGAAATCAAGGGAAGAAATCGCAGCCTGTGAGGCTCAAGACAACAAGTTTGATTTTTTGGCTAAGAACGATTGAAGAGGAGCATGCCAAGACAACAAGTTTGATTTTTTGGCTAGAACGATTGAAGAGGAAGGCGCGCCAACTTCCTTCGAGCTAAGGCGAACTCACTCCCAAGAGATCGAGACCAAGCCGGAGCGCAAAGAAGCCCAAGGAGAAGGAGTGTGAACGTAAAAGTTTGGGCAACCAGCCCAAAAGAGCCAAGACTAACAAGTTTGATTTTTTTGGCTAGAACGATTGAAGAGGAGCATGCCAAGAAATTTTCTCAAGAATCTTGAACTAGAGTTGTAGGATATTGTTAGGAAGGCAAAAGGATATCCCAGAGGAAGAAATCAAGGGAAGAAATCAAGGGAAGGAGCCGCCACCGGAAGGAATGCTAGAGGCAAGAGGAGAAGGTTGGTAGGTCGCCACACCACGCCGTAGGTCGCCACACCACGCCGTAGTCGAGAAGAAGGAGTGTTACATCAACCTCCATCAATCGGAAGCCGCCACCACCGCCGTAGGTCGACAAATCTCGCCAAAAGGAAACTTAGAATAAAGGGGGATATCCACTATATATGCTCATCAATAGGGATAAATATATAAGAGCATTTTGCCCCAATTAGAGCAAGAGGAGAAGGAGGAAGGAGCCGCCACCGGAAGGAATGCTAGAAGCAAGGAGAAGCAAGGAGAAGCCGCCACCGGAAGGAATGCTAGAAGCAAGGAGCTTGAAGATGCATGGCATCCCTTTGAGGTCATCCATCTCCACCGAGGTTGGAAAGGCCTTTGCCTTTGCATTGGAAGACGGTGGGAGGTCGACCTCCACAAAATGCTAGAAGCAAGGAGAAGCCGCCACCGGAAGGAATGCTAGAAGCAAGAGGAGAAGAGCAAGAGGAGAAGAGCAAGAGGAGGAAGGAATGAATATAAAAGTTTGGGCAACCAGCCCAAAAGAGCCAAGACTAACAAGTTTGATTTTTTTGGCTAGAACGATTGAAGAGGAGCATGCCAAGAAATTTTCTCGAGAATCTTGAACTAGAGTTGTAGGATATTGTTAGGAAGGCAAAAGGATATCCCAGAGGAAGAACGGGTCAAACGACCCCGCATTTGCGCGTGAGGGCACCAAAGGTTGGTAGGTCGCCACACCACGCCGTAGGTCGCCACACCACGCCGGTAGGTCGAGAAAGCCGCCACCACCATGGTAGGCGCATCACCGTAGGTCGACAAATCTCGCCAAAAAGGAAATTAGAATAAAGGGGGATATCCACTATATATGCTCATCAATAGGGAATAAATATATAGAGTAATTAGCAAGAGATTAATTAGAAGAGATTAATTAGGCGTAGTAGGAAAATAGGTAGAATTAGGATTTTGGAATGATGAATCCAATCTAGGGTTGTGGCCGCCAGTGGCGCCATCCAAAAGAGGCAAAGTGCGCTTGGGGCGCGCCAACTTCCTTCGAATCGAGGTAAACTCACTCCCAAGAGATCGAGACCAAGCCGGAGCGCAAAGAAGCAAGAGGAGAAGGAGGAAGGAGCCGCCACCACCATGCCTCGAGGTGGAAAAGGCAAGGAAGGAGCCGCAAGGGCCTCCTCGCGAGGAGGAAGGAGAAACCCCTAGGCGAGAAGAAATCAAGGGAAGGAGCCGCCACCACCATCGAGAAGCTCCTCAAGCCAAATTGTGGATGAGGAAGGCCCACGCCAAGAATGGCCGGAAGACCGAGAGCATCAAGGAGTCAAGTGGAGGCGCGAGGTTGGAAAGGCAAGGGAAGGAGAAGGTTCGAGGCAACAAAGTTGAAGAAATTGAGAGAAGGAGGAAGGAGCCGCCACCACCATGCCTCGAGGTGGAAAAGGCAAGGGAAGAGGAAGAAATCAAGGGAAGGAGCCGCCACCATGCCTCGAGTGGAAAGGCCTTGCCTTTGCATTGGAAGACGGTGGGAGGTCGACCTCCACAAGCATGCTAGAACGATTGAAGAGGAGAAGGTTCGAGGCAACAAAGTTGCCGAGTGGGAATCCTTTCCCCTGTGAGCAAGCAAGGGAAGGAGAAGCCGCCACCATGCCTCGAGTGGAAAGGCAAGGGAAGGAGCCACTGCAAGGGCTCTTCCTCGCGAGGAGGAAGGAGAAGAGGAAGGACCACAGGAGGGGTGAGGTCGAGATGCCTCAATTCACTTGCTTTGCCGGGCAGCTCAACCCCGAGATTTGGTTGATTTTCAAGGCGAGGAGGAGGAGAACATCCAACTAGGATGGGTGTATGGCCGCCAATGGGCCTACACCAATTTGGAATTGATTGAGGAGTGTTACATCAACCTCCATCAATCGGAAGCCGCCATTGCCGCCGCCACCGGAAGGAATGCTAGAACGGATCCCGCTGGACCGTGAGAAGTATTCGACAGTGTATGGAAGACCGGAGGAAGAGAGCTCGAATTGCTCTCCTCGAAAGGTCGAATGGGGGAAGAGGACAGCCGACATCCCGCAGAGTTCCTTGACATGATGGATGGAGGAGTGAAGGCCCACGCCAAGAATGGCCGGAAGACCGAGAGCATCAAGGAGTCAAGTGGAGGCTCTTCGCAAAGATTGTGCTGGGTTGGTAAATTACCAACGCACTTTATTTCAAAGACCAACTTCCTCCAATTTTTGTGGAAGATTTCCATGGGAGCCAAGCCGATTGGGGACTATCATGTATGAAGCGTACATACACCATCGAGAGAAGCTCCTCAAGCCAAATTCGTGGATGAGGAAGGACCAAGGCCTCGCTATCTTAGCACCTATTTGGTGCATTTATGGGAAACCGAGGGACTTCTCACAAGCAAGGAGCTTGAAGATGCATGGCATCCCTTTGAGGTCATCCATCTCCACCGAGGTTGGAAAGGCCTTTGCCTTTGCATTGGAAGACGGTGGGAGGTCGACCTCCACAAAATGCTAGAGGCAAGAGGAGAAGGTTCGAGGCAACAAAGTTGCCGAGTGGGAATCCTTTCCCACAGTGAGCAAGCAAGGGAAGAAGAGCAAGAAGAGCAAGAAGGCCGATGGTGGTCTATGAGAGAAGGACCAGGAGGGGTGATGCCGAGAGTGGGGAGTCCCCACCATCTCCTTTGTGCCTACGAGAGAGGCACCCAAGGGGTGGAATTAGGACCCCTAGGAGAAGGTCTTGAGGGAGGCGCCACCCAAGGGGTGGGCAGCTCACCGTGGTAGGCGCACCACCATGGTAGGTAGGCGCACCACCATGGTAGGCGCACCACCATCTCCTTTGTGCCTACGAGAGGCACCCCACGCCGCCAGCAAAACAGCCACGGTGGAAGGGAAGGAGAAGCAAGAGGAGAAGCGCCGAGGCCACCATCTCCGCGCTGTGGGAGAGCGGATGGAGCGACGGTGAAGGCCCACGCCAAGAAGGCCGATGGCCCGAGAGGTGTGAGAGCTGGAGATTTCAAGAAGAAAGAAGGGGTGGAATTAGGACCCCTAGGAGAATTGCTGGTGCTTGTGAAGCACTCACCGTGTGGATTTGAAGGGGCTAGGACCTAGCAGCCTCCTTGTGGGCATGCCAAGAGGAAGTGAAATCTCAAGACATGGCCGGAGGAAGGCAGGACCAAATGGCAATTGGAGGCCATGGAGTCCGATGAAAAGGCAGCCAAATTGGAAAGGTCAGGAGAAGCTCCAACGACCTCTTATTTCAAAGACCAACTTCCTCCAATTTTTGTGGAAGATTTCCATGGGAGCCAAGCCGGATTGGGGACTATCATGTATGAAGCGTACATACACCATCGAGAGAAGCTCCTCAAGCCAAATTGTGGATGAGGAAGGACCAAGGCCTGCTATCTTAGCACCTATTTGGTGCATTTATGGGAAACCGAGGGACTCTCACAAGCAAGGAGCTTGAAGATGCATGGCATCCCTTTGAGGTCATCCATCTCCACCGAGGTTGGAAAGGCCTTTGCCTTTGCATTGGAAGACGGTGGGAGGTCGACTCCACAAAATGCTAGAGGCAAGAGGAGAAGGTCTGAGGCAACAAAGTTGCCGAGTGGGAATCCTTTCCCACAGTGAGCAAGCAAGGGAAGAAGAGCAAGAAGCGCCAAGAAGGCCGGATGGTGGTCTATGAGAGAAGGACCATGAGGGGTGATGCCGAGAGTGGGGAGTCCCCACCATCTCCTTTGTGCCTACGAGAGAGGCACCCAAGGGGTGGAATTAGGACCCCTAGGAGAAGGTCTTGAGGGAGGCGCCACCCAAGGGGTGGGCACTCACCGTGGTAGGCGCCACCACCATGGTAGGTAGGCACTCACCGTGGATTTGAAGGCCACCATCTCCTTTGTGCCTACGAGAGAGGCACCCCACGCCAGCAAAACAGCCTCCTTGTGGGCATGCCAAGAGGAGAAGGTGGAAGGGAAGGAGAAGCAGCACGAGGTGCCGCGAGCGGCGCCGAAGCCACCATCTCCCGCGCTGGGTGGGAGAGCGGATGGAGCGACGGTGAAGGGGCCCGCGCCGCCGATGGCCCGAGAGGTGCAGGAGAGCTGGAGATTTCCAGAAGAAGAAAGGAGGGGTGGAATTAGGACCCCTAGGAGAATTGCTGGGTGCTTGTGAAGCACTCAGCCGTGTGGATTTGAAGGCTAGAGAGACAGCAGCTTCCTTGTGGGCATGCCAAGAGGAAGTGAAATCTCAAGACATGGCCGGAGGAAGGCAGGACCAAATGGCAATTGGAGGCCATGGAGTCCGACGAAAAGGCAGCCAAGCCGAAAAGGTCAGGAGAAGCTCCACGACCTCATGGAGAAAAGGCGCCTAGGTGCGCGGAGAAGGTCTTGAGGGAGGTTGTCAAGAAGAAGTGAAATCTCAAGACATGGCCGGAGGAAGGCAGGACCAAATGGCAATTGGAGGCCATGGAGTCCGACGAAAAGGCAGCCAAGCCGAAAAGGTCAGGAGAAGCTCCAACGACCTCATGGATCAGCGCGGAGAAGGTCTTGAGGGAGGTTGTCAAAACCAAGAAAGAGCCATCCGAGCAACCACCCAACGAGACTCATGGAGATGTATATGAGGAGCATTTTGCCCAATTAGAGCAAGAGCGAAAGGGCAAAACAGAGGCTCTGGAGAAGGTAGCGGTCCAAAGAATGGACGCAAGAACAGTGTGATGGCTACGCAAGCCATCAGATCCGGACATGAAGGAAGAGTTGAGAAGAGCATTAGTTTGGAAGAGAAGCGCCCGAGCTGAAATTCAAAACCAAGAAGAAGAGCAAGAGGAGGAGCCGGAGCGAGAAAGATGCTTGGCAAGCGAGAGGAAGGGCTTGCTCAAGAATAGAGGACTTGGAAGGAAAAAGGTCCAGAGGAGGAGTACCACAAGAAGTGGTACATAGAATGCCGGTAGTAAGGAAGCGGTTTTGGTGATTATGCCCTTCGTGCAAAATTGGCCACCAAGGAAGCAAGGAGGAGAATGTGACCTCCATGTCAAGGTGGGGAATTGACCACCTCAAGGGACGCCTACAAAGGTAGGTGAAGATGGAGAGTGGCCCACGAGATTGATGATCTCCAAATGCAATATCATAGCTTGGGGCCCACCTCCACAATAGAATTTTGAAGGCCAACAATGAGATCTTGCTTGGCCAAGAGGAGGACATTGGGTCCTCATGATGATGATGAAGGAGCCGCAACAGTGCAGCCAGAGGCCTCCGATTTTGATGAGGCCATCACGAAATGGACTCGAGGAACTGAGGAGTCGAGACGAAGGAGCGCCGAGCGCCAAAGGTAGAAGGTGGCGCAGAGAGCAAGGAGGGGAAAGCCCACCTCCGGGGTCAACCTACCACGGTGACCACCACGGTAGTCTGCCAGACTACCGGGGTAGACACACCACGTAGTCCGCGACTACCGGTAGGGCAGCCCGTGGGCGCGGAGCTGGGGAGTCGCCGGAGGCCCGGCCGAGGATGAAGGAGCCGGGGTCCGGTAGTATACCCCCTAGAGGAGCAGTTGGGGTGGTGGGAGAGACAACCCCACCGGAGGAGACTAAGGACGGGTCCGACCACGAGGAAGGGGAGGGGTGAGAAGTTCCCCGCCACCTGATAAGGGAGGAGCCGGGCCCGAGAGGAGACCAACGCAAGAAGGCCCAAGGAGTTAGTAGCAACATTGGTGAATGGGGAAGATTCTTTGAAGACATGCTCTGATAGGTATGGACAAACCAAACAAAGAAGGAAGGAGCAAAGAGGAACTCACCCCGTGAGACATCACCGATGGAGAGGAAGGAGAAGAAGGAGATAGGTACCGACTACCATGGTAGTCACCACCCGTAGTCCGCCGACTACCGCGGTAGGGTGCTGATGAACGGGGCGCGACCAGGCGGCGGAAGCTGGAGAAAAGGCGCCTAGGTGCGCGGAGGGGCGCGACGATGGAAGATAACAGATTTTAGGCGCCGCTGAGATGGAGGAAGGGGCAGGATTGTACTTGCCCCACACATTAGGAAGGCGACAAGATCTGGGGAAGGGACAGGAGCAAAAGGAGGGCGAGGGAGCCAATCCCCAAGGGACATGTCACCACCCCAGCGAGATAAGGACTAAGAATGGTCAATGACCATAAATGAGCTTTGGGGAACGGGAAGGATAGGTGGTGTAGACTGACATCCTTTAAGGATGGTCTTAGGTGAAGTTACTAGAATAGAATTTACCAAGGATCAGACAATAGACTTAGGTGCCAGACATTAAATGTCAAGTGTAGGAAATAATAGAATTGGAAAAGGTGACCGCAGAGGGTCACCAAGGGAGGTTGTATGTGGAAGGCCTCCTATAAGAGGAGGAGGATTTCACAAAGTAAAGTATCATGTCTTGCGCCCACGCCATCGAGTCCTTTGCCATTACAGAGGAATTTCGTGCACCGTGAGCCAACAGTCTGTAGAGAGGAAGTCGCGTGGTCGGAGTGTTGGTGGAGGACTTGCTCACGCAAGTGCCTAAACGAGTTGCTCCCTTGTGAATGGTTGCTGTGAAATTGCTTTGCTTTGGGTGTGTGGCAAATGCCCGAGAACTCGGCTTGAGGGTAGACTACAGGAAAGACTCGGAGGTTCTCGTGTCAAACTCATAGCAACCGCCCAAGGAAGAACTTGCTGGTGGAGGCGACCTGTGCGCCAGCCGTAAGGGCGAGTCGAAACCAAGAAGCCCGAATCGAGGTTAGAATAGGAGGAAGAGGATGAGGAGATGAGAAGATGAGTAGAGGATTAGAGGTGTAGGTGTTAGTGGAAGGCCACAGAGGAATTTCGTGCACCGTGAGCCAACACAGTCTGTAGAGAGGAAGTCGCGTGGTCTGAGTGTTGGTGGAGGACTTGCTCACGCAAGTGCCTAAACGAGTTGCTCCCTTGTGAATGGTTGCCGTGAAATTGCTTTGCTTTGGGTGTGTGGCAAATGCCCGAGAACTCGGCTTGAGGGTAGACTACAGGAAAGACTGGAGGTTCTCGTGTCAAACTCATAGCAACCGCCCAAGGAAGAACTTGCTGGTGGAGGCGACCTGTGCCAGCCGTAAGGGCGAGTCAAACCAAGAAGCCCGAATCGAGGTTAGACTAGGAGGAAGAGGATGAGGAGATGAGAAGATGAGTAGAGGATTAGAGGTGTAGGTGTTAGTGGAAGGCCACAGCAGAGCCTAAGGGACGAATCCCAACTGCAAGTAAAAGAGCGCCCCGAGTGGAGAAGAGTGGTCTTAGAAGTAGGGACGAAATCGGTGTGAACTGGGGGTCCCCGGCGCCCGTGGTAGGCTCCTTGTCACCGAGGCGACCCGCAATTGTGTTGTGTCGCTAGGTCAAGTTTGGTCTTAGAAGTAGGGACGAAATCGTGTGAACTGGGGGTCCCCGGCGCCTGTGGTAGGCTCGCCGAGGTGACCCGCAATTGTGTTGTGTCGCTAGGGGTCGAGGTTGGCGATTTTCAAGCAAAGGCAAGTGGTGCACCGTGAGAGGGAGAGTAGAGGCGCCTTGCTTGTTTAGAAGGTCGAGAGTGTGTCAGCAGTAGCGACGGCATCACAAGGCCTCGAACTTTCACACAAGTCTCATGGGACGAAACCCAACGACGGGCGACAAGTGATAAGTGTGGCCGCTTATAGTGGGAGGACCGGGAGTGCCCGATTCTCCTACCACATTTTTGGCGCCGCTGTCGGGACTTGTTGTTGAAAGGTTGAAGTTTTGTGGTTTCCATCGCTAGGCGCGTAATGTTTTGAGAAGGGACCGAGTCACCATAGGGTGAGAAGAGGAATTTCACGCCTAAGTTGTCATAGGGTGAATGGTTGAGACACTAAAGGGTGTGATTTGCTTCCTCTTAACACCGTGGGTTGGAGGACATGAGGATGGTTGCGTGAAATTGCTTTGCTTTGGGTGTGGCAAATGCCTGAGAACTCTCGGCTTGAGGGTAGACTACAGGAAAGACTCGAGGTTCTCGCCTGTGTCAAACTCATAGCAACCGCCCAAGGAAGAACTTGCTGGTGGAGGCGACCTGTGCCAGCCGTAAGGGCGAGTCGAAACCAAGAAGCCCGAATCGAGGTTAGACTAGGAGGAAGAGGATGAGGAGATGAGAAGATGAGTAGAGGATTAGAGGTGTAGGTGTTAGTGGAAGGCCACGTGCAGAGCCTAAGGGACGAATCCCAACTGCAAGTAAAAGAGCCCCCGAGTGGAGAAGTTTGGTCTTAGAAGTAGGGACGAATCGGTGTGAACTGGGGGTCCCCGGCGCCCGTGGTAGGCTCCTTGTCACGAGGTGACCGCAATTGTGTTGTGTCGTTGTAGGTCAAGTTTGGTCTTAGAAGTAGGGACGAAATCGGTGTGAACTGGGGGTCCCCGGCGCCTGGTAGGCTCCTTGTCCGAGGCGTGACCCGCAATTGTTTTGTGTCGCTAGGGGTCGAGGTTGGCGATTTTCAAGCAAAGGCAAGTGGTGCACCGTGAGAGGGAGAGTAGAGGGGCGCCTTGCTTGTTTAGAAGGTCGAGAAGTGTGTCAGCAGTAGCGACGGCATCACAAGACCTCGAACTTTCACACAAGTCTCATGGGACGAAACCCAACGACGGGCGATGGGATAAGTGTGGCCGCTTATAGTGGGAGGACCGGGAGTGCCCCTGATTCTCCTACCACATTTTTGGCGCTGTCGGGATTGTTGTTGAAAGGTTGAAGTTTTGTGGTTTCCATCGCTAGGTCAGAGTATGCTTGAGAAGGGACCGAGTCACCATAGGGTGAGAAGAGGAATTTCACGCCGCCTAAGTGTCATAGGGTGAATGGTTGAGACACTAAACGGGTGTGATTTGCTTCTTAACACCGTGGGTTGGAGGACATGAGGATGGTTGCGATGTCGATAGGGGTCGATCTCGGGAGATACACGCGAAGGTCACCACCGCCGCCACCGCGAGATTTACGAGCTTACGAAGAAACCGCTAAGGGAAGAGACCGCTACCGCCGCCACTGAGCGGGAGGAAGTAGAGACACGAGCGACGCGGAGGAAGTCGCCTGACGCCAAGGCGACGAGGTGCGGAACGCATTGGAGAAGGGAGAAGGAGGAAGAAGAGGCGAGATCACCGGCCGAGAGGAAGGAGGTCGAGAAGAGAAGCCGGTGTCCAAAGGATTTAGGAAGGGCCGCGCCTCCGAGCACGAGTTGCCTTCACAACCGCCGCGAACGCCCGCGACGCTTTGCTTCTCAAAGCGGTGGCACCACCTCATCTTCCAGAATCGACGGACGACGAGGTCGCCGAGCGGGAGTTTCGTGCTTGGTCGGAGGATTTGGCGAACGACTCGATCGAATCACCGATCGATTGATCTTTGGGACGGACTAGAGGGAGGTCGCTACTCCGGTAGAAGATTTTCGTGCTCAAGGATCCCGATTTGTTTCGTTACCCCGGCGAGAGGAGTGTTGGTCCGTGACACTACTCAACGAGCAACATGAGTGGAGTTGGTGGAGGAGGAGGACCAACTTCATAGTCGCCAAGAATACGCCAAATTCGGGCGAAGAAGAAGGGAGATGATGCGAGGCGCTTGTAAGAACTTTCGAGCACGCCTCCCACGCTAATTTGGAGGATGGAGTCGCCGAGCGATCGCGATCTTCCGGATCGCTGAGAGGGCATGCCCACAAAGGGTATGGTCGCATATAATTCGTGCGCCACGATTGGGAAGCTCTTAAGGCAGCCTTCTTGAATCGGTTCCGAGGGCTCACGCACACCACACTTGGCAAGTTGAGAACCCTTCAAGGAAGAAACGAGTCTTGTTCGATTATGTGGAGAGGTTTTATGGATATCCGGATCGAGTTCAAATGTGCACCCGAGAGGCCGGAGATCCACCCACTGGTACTCACAAGAACAAGCTGGATTGGTTTGTGAGTGGCTTGTCACGAAAATGGAGGTACACCGCAGCGGGACGAAGACGTTAAGGGGCCTCCGCTTAGCCGAGGAAGGGAAGACGGTCCGTCGGATGGAGAAGGAGGAAGAAGAGGCGGAGTCATAAGAAGAGGAAGGATCGAGGAGATCTAGCTCCTCGCCTTCCTCACCTCCTCCAGCTCGCCGCCTCTTCCTCATCGAAAGTGAGGACAATGGAACTCAAGAAAGCTCCACATCGGATGAGGAATCGAGAAGGCCTACGAACGAAATGAGGAAGGACCGAGAAGGTCAAACGACAAGAGGAGGCGGAACGCGCATTGGAGAAGGAGAGGAAGGGAAGACGGTCCGTCGGATGGAGAAGGGAGAAGGAGGAGGAGGGATTGCGGACAAGTGGAGGCTTTGACCAAAAGATTGACCGAGTTGGAGGTCAAGGCGTGAAGAATCAAGCTCCACGAAGATCTCCTCACCGCCACCGCGAGAGATTTACGAGCCACGAAGAAACCGCTAAGGAAGAGACCGCTACCGCCGCCACCGCGAGAGGAAGGAGGAAGTAGAGACACGAGCGACGCGGAGGAAGTCGCCTGACGCCAAGGCGACGAGGTGCGGAACGCATTGGAGAAGGAGGAAGAAGAGGCGAGATCACCGGCCGAGAGGAAGGAGGTCGAGAAGAGAAGCCGGTGTCCGTGATTTAGGAAGGGCCGCGCCTCCGAGCACGAGTTGCCTTCCACAACCGCCGCGAACGCCCGCGACGCTTTGCTTCTCAAAGCGGTGGCACCACCTCATCTTCCAAATGAATCGAAAGGACGACGAGGTCGCCGAGCGGGAGTTTCGTGCTTGGTCGGAGGATTTGGCGAACGACTCGATCGAATCGCGATCGATTGATCTTTGGGACGACTAGAGGGAGGTCGCTACTCCTCGGTAGAAGATTTTCGTGCTCAAGGATCCCGATTTGTTTCGTTACCCCGGCGAGAGGAGTGTTGGTCCGTGGACACTCAACGAGCAACATGAGTGGAGTTGGTGGAGGAGGACCGCCAACTTCATAGTCGCCAAGAATACGCCAAATTCGGCGAGAAGAAGAAGGGAGATGATGCGGAGGCGCTTGTAAGAACTTTGAGCACGCCTCCCACGCTAATTTGGAGGATGGAGTCGCCGAGCGATCGCGATCTTCCGGATCGCTGAGAGGGCATGCCCACAAAGGGTATGGTCGCACATATAATTCGTGCGCCACGATTGGGAAGCTCTTAAGGCAGCCTTCTTGAATCGGTTCCGAGGGCTCGCCACGCACACCACACTTGGCAAGTTGAGAACCCTTCAAGGAAGAAACGAGTCTTGTTCGATTATGTGGAGAGGTTTTATGGATATCCGGATCGAGTTCAAATGTGCACCCGAGAGGCCGGAGATCCACCCACTGGTACTCACAAGAACAAGCTGGATTGGTTTGTGAGTGGCTTGTCACGAAAATGGAGGTACACTGCAGCGGAACGAAGACGTTAAGGGGCCTCCGCTTAGCCGAGGAATGGGAGTCCGCCGAGGGAGAAGGAGGAAGAAGAGGCGAAGTCATAAGAAGAGGAAGGATCGAGGAGATCTAGCTCGCCTTCCTCACCTCCTCCAGCTCGCCGCCTCTTCCTCATCGAAAGTGAGGACAATGAACTCAAGAAAGCTCCACATCGGATGAGGAATCGAGAAGGCCTACGAACGAAATGAGAAGGACCCGAGAAGGTCAAACGACAAGAGGAGGCGGAACGCATTGGAGAAGGAGAGGAAAGGGAAGACGGTCCGTCGGATGGAGAAGGGAGAAACGTCAGCGGGAGTTTCAGGCTTGGTCGGAGGATTTGGCGGAACGACTCGATCGAATCGCTGATCAGATTGATCTTTTGGGACGGACTAGAGGGGAGGTCGCTACTCCCTTGCTGGTAGAAGATTTTCGTGCTCAAGGATCCCGATTTGTTTCCTGTTACCCCGGCGAGAGGAGTGTTGGTCCAGCGTGGACACTCCGAACGAGCAACATGAGTGGAGTTGGTGGAGGAGGAGGACCGCCCCAACTTCATAGTCGCCAGCAATACGTCAAATTCGGCGAGAAGAAGAAGGGAGATGATGCGGAGGCGTTTGTCAGAACTTTCGAGCACGTCTCCCACGCGAATTTAGAGGATGGAGTCGCCGAGCGATCACGATCTTCCGGATCCGAGAGGGCATGCCCAATGCTGGTATGGTCGCATATAATTCGTGCGCCACGATTGGGAAGCTCTTAAGGCAGCCTTCTTGAATCGGTTCCGAGGGCTCACGCACACCACACTTGGCAAGTTGAGAACCCTCCAAGGAAGAAACGAGAGTCGTTGTTCGATTATGTGGAGAGGTTTTATGGATATCCGGATCGGGTTCAAATGTGCACCCGAGAGGCCGGAGATCCACCCACTGGTACTCACAAGAACAAGCGCTGGATTGGTTTGTGAGTGGCTTGTCACGAAAATGGAGGTACACTGCAGCGGAACGAAGACGTTAAGGGGCCTCCGCTTAGCCGAGGAATGGGAGTCCGCCGGGGAGAAGGAGGAAGAAGAGGCGGAGTCATAAGAAGAGGAAAGGATCGAGGAGATCTAGCTCGCCTTCCTCACCTCCTCCAGCTCGCCGCCTTCCACATCAGAAAGTGAGGACAGCGGAACTCAGGAAGGCTCCACATCGGATGAGGAATCGGAGAAGGCCTACGAACGACGAATGAGGAAGGACCTGGAGAAGGTCAAAAAACGACAAGAGGAGGCGGAACGCGCATTGGAGAAGGAGAGGAAAGGGAAGACGGTCCGTCGGATGGAGAAGGGAGAAACGTCTGCAGCAGGAGGAGGGATTGCTGGACAAGTGGAGGCTTTGACCAAGAGGTTGACCGAGTTAGAGGTCAAAGCGGTGAAGAATCAAGCTCCACGAAGATCTCCCTCACCGGCGAGACAGTTGGTGTATTGCTCAATCTGTCATCAAACGGGACACACCAACCGAGAATGTATTCGCACCGCGACACGCGTAAATCATGTGGAAACCGTTATGCCGAGATTATTGGTACGTGGACGAGGCGCATTGTGCAAGCGGTCACCGGAAGTCACCACCTCAATCAATGAGAGCGACTTACCAACCGACGCACACCACACTTGGCAAGTTGAGAACCCTCAAGGTATGGCTCACGTCCGACATCGCCGGACAATGGAGACCGATCCATCACCGATGGCAATTCCACAGTGGGTGTTATAATTGCGGAGCCCCGTGACACTACTCAACGAATGCCCGTAACCACGGAAGCAAGTAGGTTATGTACCCTTTGCTGTGTATGTAAGGAATTGGGACATAAAATGGGGACCCTGTGATGCACGGGTGACGCGAGTGACACCACGACCAGAGTCGTTTACGAGCAGCGAAGAGGCACGACCCAACTCTGAAACCGCAATTACCGTGACCACAACACCTGTTGAAGGTGGAAGCGGAGTATGATTCCCTCGAGGGATCCAGGACGTGATCGTGGAGGAAGGATACGAGGAGAGATGAGCGGATGAAAGGTTGATGGTGGCCGTGGTAACCACCGTGTCGGGCCGCGAGAAAGGACGATCGGAAAACGGCGATGAGGAAGGAACGGAGGAAGGTGAGGGATGACTCACCATGGCCTCCGGAGACGCGCGCGCACGAAGAGGAGCAGGAACAAGACCGTCCAGTCCAAGCAGGAAGGCAGACTACCCCAGTCCGGCACCACGGGTGACGCGAGTGACACTACTCAACGAGGCAACGAAGGACCAAAGGAGGGGGAGGAACGAACCGCGTTTCCTCCCGACATTAGTCGAGAAGTAGCGGCAATGCTGGAAGATGAATTAAACAGCTCACCCGACACGGAAGCAGGGTCGCAGAGCTGAATCGTGATCCACGGTATGGGTCCCACCGATAGGAGGATCATGGAATCGAACTTTACCAATAAGGTCGGAGTCGACCAGCTGTGGCTGCAAGCGGGAGGAAACCTTGTCGATAAAATCTCCGCCACGACGCATTACTTGACCGCGAATTTGTGGTCGGGCCTGAGATGCTTGCTATGTGAGTCCGAGATCCCGCAAAATTGTGAAGGAGGCGATCGGGAATCTCAAGCGAGGAGGGAGAAAGCGGCGGAGGTAAATGTGGTCGAACTCATTGATTTGGGGCACCCGAGATTGAGGTTGAGATTGCGGGTGTTTGGTGCCCGACGTGCCATTAGATTCGGATCGAGTCAACTTGATGACGGAGGAGACGGCTCATCAACTCGGGTTCACCGAGTTTCACCCGCCCGAGTATTTTTACGGATGGCCGACTGCAAGGAGAAAGCCACTGGGGTGCCAAGGACGTGCCCACTATAATTGGGACTCACCTTCCATCTTACCTACATTGTGATGCGCCGGATTTAGGCTATAAGGTTTTGATAGGTAGGCCTTGGTTGTATGGTACCGCGTGTTTTTGATTTTGGTCGAGTGGCATCACCTTCAAGTCCAAGAGATACGGACTGCGGCGATTGCTTTTGTGTCATGGAGTAAGGCTCCTTATGAGGGGAGTCCGCAACCCACCGACGGTACACCTCGTAGCACGGGGTAAGCTCCTGCAAAGGATCGAGCATATCGGGGTCCTCACGAGGTCAAATAAAGAGTGATTTTGGTGTATGCCTGCTTACATATAGAGGAAGTCAGAGGAGTCCGAGGATGAGGCCCATAGAGAAGGAGTAGCCTTTTGAAGGGCAGCTTATGAGCGAGACTTTCCTAAGAGGGATCCGAACCAAGATAGGCAGCACCCGAGGAACATATGTAGATCCCGATGCGGTAGAAGACCTAGAGTTAGAACCTAGCAAGGTAGTCAAGATTTTCTAAGTACCTAGGCGATAGAAAAGAAGAGTTTCAGAGGGTCCTTAGAGAATATGTCGATGTGTTTGCCTTCAAGATTACGACATGACAGGATACCGGAAGAACCGGGAATACATCGAATAGATTTGAAGGAGGGCAAGACGAGGATCAAGCAATACAGCCGAATCCCAAGTATTCCATGGTTGTTAAGGATCACCGACCAATACTTGGAGGTGGGTGATTTATCCGGCTCACCAAAGGAGTGGGTCGCCCATCGTGATTGTACCAAAGAAGCAGGAAAGGTTCGGTGTGTCAAGATTTCAAAACTCAATGAAGCAACGAAGAAGGATCATCACCCTTTACCTTTCATGGACAGTGTGTTGACATGAGCGGGCATGAGATGTACAGCTTGGATGGATATTCGGTACAATCAAATTTCGGAAGGAGGATCGTGACAAAACAACGCTCACACGGATTGGGGAACTTACGCTATTCAAGCTCCCTTCGCTTGTGCAATGCCCCGCCACTTTCCAGTGGTGAACGCGATCTTCCGAGATTTCCGAGAAGTTCATGGAGGTATTCCGGATGATTTCGTGTATTTGGGAGAAGGAACTTGCATTTAGACCATTTGAGGCAATGCTTTAAATGCAGGAGTCGAACATGAAACTTCATCCGGAAGTGTTATTTTGGCATGACGGAGGGCATTCTATTAGCACATCGAGTTTCAGACGAGGATTGGTGTAGATAAAGAGAAGGTAGCGATAGTCGAGATGGACGCACGGTAAGGCAAAAGTAGCTTTTGTAGGGCTAGTGGGTATTACAGAGGTTCATCAAGGATTTCGCCAAGAAGGCGCCTTGTTGACACAATTAACCAAAAAGGATACACCTTCGAATGGACGACGCACGCAGAGGCTTTTCAGCTTGAAGGACAGCTTGGTGAGCGCACCAACTTTACAACCGGATTGGGGAAGCCGCTTCATGTATACGTGGATGTGTCCGCTATGCTATTGGGACCGCCTTTAGTCGAAAGATGAGAAGAAACGGATCATCCGATTTTCTATGCGTAGACACACGGATGCGAAAAGAACTACTCAACCACGGAGCGGAGGGTCTTGGTATCATTTACTCGTAAGAAGTTTAGACACTATCCGCTGCAAGGTTACGCTCCATGTCGATCATTTTGCTGAAGTATCTTGTCAACAAGCCGATTTGTCGAAGGATTGCCGATGGGTATTACCGCTGCAAGAGTTTGACTATGACGAGAAACCAGGCCGTGGAAGCAACATCGAATGCTGATTTCATTTCTCCGAAACCGGAGAGCGACTTGAAGCCACGATGATCGATTTCGACGAGGAGTTGGTTACCATGACCCAAGTCAAGGGGAAGGAGGTGAGCATGTTGTCAAGGCCTAAGAATTGATCAGCAAGCTTGCCCGCAGAGGGGCCAAATCAAGAAGAAGGGAGCGCAGTGAAAAGCCGCAGCAGGACAACTGGAACCGAGGAGATAGGATGGCGCCAGCATGGGCGCAAGGAGGATCAGACAAAGACAACGCTCACGACGGATTGGGGAACTTATGCCTATTCAAGCTCCCTTCGGTTGTGTAATGCCCCGCCACTTTCCAGTGGTGAACGCGATATTCCGAGATTTCCGAGAAGTTCATGGAGGTATTCCTAGATGATTTCGTATTTGGGAGAAGGAACTGCATTTAGACCATTTGAGGCAATGCTTTAAATGCAGAGTCGAACATGAAACTTCATCCGTGAAGTGTTATTTTGGCATGACGAGGGCATTCTATTAGCACATCGAGTTTCAGACGAGGATTGGTGTAGATAAAGAGAAGGTAGCGTGATAGTCGAGATGGACGCACAAAGGCAAAAGTAGCTTTTGTAGGGCTAGTGGGTATTACAGGAGGTTCATCAAGGATTTCGCCAAGAAGGCGCCTTGTTGACACAATTAACCAAAAAGGATACACCTTCGAATGGACGACGCAGAGGCTTTTCAGCTTGAAGGATGCTTGGTGAGCGCACAACTTTACAACCGGATTGGGGAAGCCGCTTCATGTATACGTGATGTGTCCGCTATGCCATTGGGACCGCCTTAGTCGAAAGATGAGAAGAAACGGATCATCCGATTTTCTATGCGTAGACAACTCACGGATGCGAAAAGAACTACTCAACCACGGAGCGGAGGGTCTTGGTATCATTTACTCGTAAGAAGTTTAGACACTATCCGCTTGCAAGGTTACGCTTCATGTTGACCATTTTGCTGAAGTATCTTGTCAACAAGCCGATTTGTCGTGAAGGATTGCCGATGGGTATTACCGCTGCAAGAGTTTGACTATGACGAGAAACCAGGCCAGGAAGCAACATCGAATGCCGATTTCATTTCTCCGAAACCGGAGAGCGACTTGAAGCCACGATGATCGATTTCGACGAGGAGTTGGTTACCATGACCCAAGTCAAGGGAAGGAGGTGAGCATGTTGTCGAAGGCCTAAGAATTGATCAGCAAGCTTGCCCGCAGAGGCCAAATGAGCAAGAAGGGAGCGCAGTGAAAAGCGCAGCAGACAACTGGAACCGAGGAGATAGGATGGCGCCAGCATGGGCAAGGAGGAGGCTGAATTCTCAAGGGTGAGCAGGGGCTGCAAGGAGGAGGCTGAATCCTCAAGGGTGAGCAGTCAGGGGCTGCAAGTGAGGCCACACGTTGGCAAGGAAGCAAAACGACATGAGAGCACCGCTTTTGAGCGAGGAAGGCCCCCACTTGGCGAGGTCGGCTGTGCGCCATGAGGCGAGGAGGAGACGCCTAGGAGGAGGAGACGCCTAGGAGGTGGGTGCGCCAGAGGGCGAGGAAGGAGCTTCATCCCATGACAAGCTTGAAGAAAAATTGCAAAAGGGGGAGTTGGCGATCTGTGGGCAATCCTCAAAATCCGACCATGGAGGTGCAACAAGTCGAGGAGGTCGCCATGGGAGCACGAGATGGACCCAGACACGAAGTTGGGCCGACAGGGGCAGACGAAATCAACCTGTTAATGAAGGAAGGAGCATCCCATGACAAGCTTGAAGGACAGCTTGGTGAGCGCACAACTTTACAACCGGATTGGGGAAGCCGTGGGCCAGAGGATGGATACACGCCATCTGGAGCCACTAACGAACGTCCTAGGAGGAGGAGACGTGCACACCTGGAAGGAGAAGATTAGACGCGAGGGGCGTTCATGCCCGAGGTATTTGTTGAGCGTGAAGTACGAAATTCTCGGAGCATGGCATCATGCCGATGGGTTGTCAAGGGAAGGACGGGCGGTCTTTCCATAAAGCACCCCATCTGAGGAAGGTGTCCTGCATAAACTTGGGCCGACGAAAGATCCGACTGTCTCGCTAAGGAGGCTGCACTCGTCACGGAGGCGTTGCATGCAGAAGAGGCAGGTGGACACTATTCGGTGCAGGTGACCGTTAAGAAGATTTTGAATGCCGGGTTTTGGTGGGCTACGATGCAAAAGGATGTGTGGGAGTTCACCCGGAGGTGTGATGCGTGTCAGAGGGTTGGGCGGCCTACGTTGTCGACACAATGGCCTCTTACCTACATCCTGCCGCTAGCACCGTTCGAGAAGTGGGGAATCGATTTCGTAGGGCCGATCAAACCACCAACGCAATGGACGAGGAAGTGACATTTTGGTGGCTACGGATTATTGTACAAGATGGTGGAAGTCAAGCAACAAGGAAGGACGACGCACCGCAGAGCCAAGTTTCTATTCGAGAACATCATAACCGTATGGATGTCCTTTAGAGTTGGTCACCGGGGACACATTTCCTCAACTCGGTCGTTGAGTCCCTAACCACCTACTTCAACATTCGCATCGAAGACGACCCCTACAACCCCAAAGGCGAATGGATTAACGGAGAAGACGAATGGGTTGCTCGCACAATCCTCACCAAGGTACTGTGACACACATGTATGATTGGGATGCTGTTGCATTCGCATTGTGGGCTTACAGGATCATGGAAAAGGTAACCACCAAAAGACCCTTATTATCTAACATATGGCATGTCACCGTGATGCCCGTGGAATTTGAAGTACCTACCCATGTAATCATGGAGGATGAACGATGACCGTAGAGGATAGCCGTGTAGTTAGACTAGAATCATTCATAGAGCAGGAAGAACGAGGGAGGATGCTTTAGAAGAAACAGGATTCTGTGAACTCGTAAAAGGCATGATGGGAGGTTGAGGAAGCAAGAGGCTATCGTGGACGGGATTTGGTTCTTCTATATGATAGTCGGTACCTAGACTTTCCAGGAAGCTTAGGCTAAGAGATGGATGGGACCTTACGAGGTGGTCGCAGATACGAGAATGGATCCGCAACTGCATTGGGGGCGAATTATCACCGAGTCAATGGGTGGAAGGTCAAGAAGTACCTCACTGAGTACTGTTTGCAGGACGCAAACAGTGAGGTGGGGAGTATGTGGAACGAAAAGTTTGGGCAACCAGCCCAAAAGAGCCAAGACAACAAGTTTGATTTTTTTGGCTAAGAACGATTGAAGAGGAGCATGCCAAGAAATTTTCGAGAATCTTGAAGTCGGAGTTGTAGGATATTGTTAGGAAGGCAAAAGGATATCCCAGAGGAAGAAGAACGGGTCGAATGGAGGAAGAGACACATTGAAGGAGCCGCAAGGGCTCCTCGCGAGGAGGAGAACATCCAAAGGTTGGTAGGTCGGCATCACCGTAGGTCGCCACACCACGCCGTAGGTCGCCACACCACGCCGTAGGTCGACAAATCTCGCTAAAAGGAAATTAGAATAGAGGGGATATCCACTATATATGCTCACCAATAGGGAATAAATATATAGAGTAATTAGCAAGAGATTAATTAGGCGAGTAGGAAAATAGGTATTTAGATAGATTAGGATTTTGGAATGATGAAAAATCTAGGGTTGTGGCCGCCAGTGGCGCCATCCAAAGGGCAAAGTGCGCTTGGGGCGCCAACTTCCTTCGAGCTAAGGCGAACTCACTCCCAAGAGATCGAGCCGGAGCGCAAAAGAAGGAAGGAGAAGCCGCCATCGCCGCCGCCGCAAGGGCTCCTCGCGAGAGGAAGGCGGAGGAGGAGAAGGAGGAAAGGAGAAAGAGGAGGCGGAAGACCGGAGGAAGAGAGCTCGAATTGCTCTCCTCGAAAGGTCGAATGGAGGAAGAGACACATTGAAGGAGCGCCGAGGCCACCATCTCCGCTGTGGGAGAGCGGATGGAGCGCCGAGAAGAAATCAAGGGAGAAGGTGAAGGAGAGTGAGAGTAGAAGGAGGAGAAGAAATCAAGGGAAGGAGCCGCAAGGGCTCCTCGCGAGGAGGAGAAGAAATCAAGGGAGAAGAAATCAAGGAGTCAAGTGGAGGCTCAAGATGTGGCTAACGTGCTTGTGCTCAGTGGAAGACCGAGAGCATCAAGGAGAAGAAGGAGTGTTTGGAAGTGAAGCTTGAGCACACAACAAAATTGGGAAGTAATCCTCTTGCTAGAGCAAGAGGAGAAGGAAGGTGCCATGCCTCGAGTGGAAAAGGCAAGGGAAGGAGCCGCAAGGGCTCTTCCTCGCGAGGAGAGAAGGAGGAAAGGAAAAGGTGGAGCTGGGCCAGGGAGGTGAACTTGTGATGCCCCAATTCACTTGCTTTGCCGGGCAGCTCAACCCCAGATTTGGTTGATTTTCAAGGCGAGGAGGAGAACATCCAACTAGGATGGGTGTATGGCCGCCAATGGGCCTACACCAATTTGGAATTGATTGAGGAGTGTTACATCAACCTCCATCAATCGGAAGCCGCCGCCACGGAAGGAATGCTAGAACGGATCCCGCTGGACCGTGAGAAGTATTCGACAGTGTGTATGGAAGACCGGAGGAAGAGAGCTCGAATTGCTCTCCTCGAAAGGTTGAATGGGGGAAGAGGACAGCCTCCGACATCCCGCAGGAGTTCCTTGACATGATGGATGGAGGAGTGAAGCCCACGCCAAGAATGGCTGGAAGACCGAGAGCATCAAGGAGTCAAGTGGAGGCTCTTCGCAAAGATTGTGCAGTTGGTAAATTACCAACGCACTCTTATTTCAAAGACCAACTTCCTCCAATTTTGTGGAAGATTTCCATGGGAGCCAAGCCGATTGGGGACTATCATGTATGAGGCCTACATCCACCATCGAGAAGCTCCTCAAGCCAAATTCGTGGATGAGGAAGGCCAAGGCCCTGCTATCTTAGCACCTATTTGGTGCATTTATGGGAAACCGAGGGACTTCTCACAAGCAAGGAGCTTGAAGATGCATGGCATCCCTTTGAGGTCATCCATCTCCAGAGGTTGGAAAGGCCTTTGCCTTTGCATTGGAAGACGGTGGGAGGTCGACTCCACAAGCATGCTAGAGCAAGAGGAGAAGGTTCGAGGCAACAAGTTGCCGAGTGGGAATCCTTCCTGTGAGCAAGCAAGGGAGAAGAGCAAGAAGCGGCCGAGAAGGCCGAATGGTGGTCTATGAGAGAAGGACCACAGGAGGGGTGATGAGAGTGGGGAGTCCCCACCATCTCCTTTGTGCCTACGAGAGAGGCAAGAGGAGAAGAACGGGTCGAATGGAGGAAGAGGAGGCGGAAGACCGAGAGCATCAAGGAGTCAAGTGGAGGCTCAAGACATGGCCGGAGGAAGAGACACATTGAAGGAGCGCAAAAGAAGGGGAAGGAGAAGAGCAAGAGCGAGTTGGAGCGCCGAGAAGGTGAAGGAGAGAGGAGAGTAGAAGAGGAAGAGACACATTGAAGGAGCCGCAAGGGCTCCTCGCGAGGAGGAGAAGAAATCAAGGGAGAAGGAGGAAAAGGCAGCCAAATTGGAAAGGCAAGGGAAGGAGCCGCAAGGGCTCCTCGCGAGAAAAGGAGTGTTTGGAAGTGAAGCTTGAGCACACAACAAAATTGGGAAGTAATCCTTCCTTGCTAGAGCAAGAGGAGAAGGAAGGTGCCATGCCTCGAGGAAAAGGCAAGGGAAGGAGCCACCGCAAGGGCCTCCTCGCGAGAGAAAGGAAAGAAAGAAGGTAGCGCTGTGGGGAGGTGAACTTGTGATGCCCCAATTCACTTGCTTTGCCGGGCAGCTCAACCCCGAGATTTGGTTGATTTTCAAGGCGAGGAGGAGAACATCCACTAGGATGGGTGTATGGCCGCCAATGGGCCTACACCAATTTGGAATTGATTGAGGAGTGTTACATCAACCTCCATCAATCGGAAGCGCCGCCGCCACGGAAAGGAATGCTAGAACGGATCCCGCTGGACCGTGAGAAGTATTCGACAGTGTATGGAAGACCGGAGGAAGAGAGCTCGAATTGCTCTCCTCGAATGGAGGAAGAGGACAGCCTCCGACATCCCGCAGGAGTTCCTCGACATGATGGATGGAGGAGTGAAGGCCCACGCCAAGAATGGCGGAAGACCGAGAGCATCAAGGAGTCAAGTGGAGGCTCTTCAAAGATTGTGCAGTTGGTAAATTACCAACGACCTCTTATTTCAAAGACCAACTTCCTCCAATTTTGTGGAAGATTTCCATGGGAGCCAAGCCGATTGGGGACTATCATGTATGAGGCCTACATCCACCATCGAGAAGCTCCTCAAGCCAAATTCGTGGATGAGGAAGGCCAAGGCTGCTATCTTAGCACCTATTTGGTGCATTTATGGGAAACCGAGGGACTTCTCACAAGCAAGGAGCTTGAAGATGCATGGCATCCCTTTGAGGTCATCCATCTCCACCGAGGTTGGAAAGGCCTTTGCCTTTGCATTGGAAGACGGTGGGAGGTCGACTCCACAAAATGCTAGAGGCAAGAGGAGAAGGTTCGAGGCAACAAAGTTGCCGAGTGGGAATCCTTTCCCCACAGAGCAAGGGAAGAAGAGCAAGAAGGCCGAAGAAGGCCGAATGGTGGTCTATGAGAGAAGGACCACAGGAGGGGTGATGCCCCAGAGTGGGGAGTCCCCACCATCTCCTTTGTGCCTACGAGAGGCACCCCGGCTGACTACCCCAGGGAGGCGCCACCCAAGGGGTGGGCACCACCATGGTAGGCGCCACCACCATGGTAGGTAGGCGCCACCACCATGGTAGGCGCCACCCAAGGGGTGGGCACCACCATGGTAGGCGCCACCATGCCTCGAGTGGAAAAGGCAGCCAAATTGGAAAGGCAAGGGAAGGGAAGGAGAAGAACGCGAGGTGCCGCGAGGCCACCACCATCTCCGCTGTGGGAGAGCGGATGGAGCGACGGTGAAGGCCAAGGCTGATGGCCCGAGAGTGGGGAGGTGAACTTGTGATGCCCCAATTCACTTGCTTTGCCGGGCAGCTCAACCCCGAGATTTGGTTGATTTTCAAGGCGGAGGAGAACATCCAACTAGGATGGGTGTATGGCCGCCAATGGGCCTACACCAATTTGGAATTGATTGAGGAGTGTTACATCAACCTCCATCAATCGGAAGCGCCGCCGCCACGGAAAGGAATGCTAGAACGGATCCGCTGGACCGTGAGAAGTATTCGACAGTGTATGGAAGACCGGAGGAAGAGAGCTCGAATTGCTCTCTCGAAAGGTTGAATGGGGGAAGAGGACAGCCTCCGACATCCCGCAGGAGTTCCTTGACATGATGGATGGAGGAGTGAAGGCCCACGCCAAGAATGGCGGAAGACCGAGAGCATCAAGGAGTCAAGTGGAGGCTCTTCAAAGATTGTGCTGGGGTTGGTAAATTACCAACGACCTCTTATTTCAAAGACCAACTTCCTCCAATTTTGTGGAAGATTTCCATGGGAGCCAAGCCGATTGGGGACTATCATGTATGAAGCGACATCCACCATCGAGAAGCTCCTCAAGCCAAATTCGTGGATGAGGAAGGCCAAGGCTGCTATCTTAGCACCTATTTGGTGCATTTATGGGAAACCGAGGGACTTCTCACAAGCAAGGAGCTTGAAGATGCATGGCATCCCTTTGAGGTCATCCATCTCCACCGAGGTTGGAAAGGCCTTTGCCTTTGCATTGGAAGACGGTGGGAGGTCGACTCCACAAGCATGCTAGAAGCAAGAGGAGAAGGTTCGAGGCAACAAAGTTGCCGAGTGGGAATCCTTTCCCCACAGTGAGCAAGCAAGGGAGAAGAGCAAGAAGGCCAAGAAGGCCGATGGTGGTCTATGAGAGAAGGACCACAGGAGGGGTGATGCCCCAGAGTGGGGAGTCCCCACCATCTCCTTTGTGCCTACGAGAGAGGCACCGGCTGACACCCGAGGGAGGCACCCAAGGGGTGGGCACTCACCGTGGTAGGCGCCACCACCATGGTAGGCATCACGGGGAGCACCACCATGGTAGGCGTGCACCCCACGCCGCCAGCAAAACAGCCTACAAGGTGGAAGGGAAGGAGAAGCAACGAGGTGCCGCGAGCGGCGCCACCACCATCTCCGCGCTGTGGGAGAGCGGATGGAGCGACGGTGAAGGCCCACGCCAAGAATGGCCGGAGGCCCGGCCGAGAAGGTGAGAGCTGGAAATTTCCAGAAGAAAGAAGGGGTGGAATTAGGACCCCTAGGAGAATTGCTGGAGCTTGTGAAGCACTCACCGTGTGGATTTGAAGGGGCTAGGACAGCCTCCTTGTGGGCATGCCAAGAGAAGTGAAATCTCAAGACATGGCCGGAGGAAGGCAGGACCAAATGGCAATTGGAGGCCATGGAGTCCGATGAAAAGGCAGCCAAGCCGGATTGGGGACTATCATGTATGAGGCCTACATCCACCATCGAGAGAAGCTCCTCAAGCCAAATTCGTGGATGAGGAAGGCCAAGGCCCTGCTATCTTAGCACCTATTTGGTGCATTTATGGGAAACCGAGGGACTCTCACAAGCAAGGAGCTTGAAGATGCATGGCATCCCTTTGAGGTCATCCATCTCCACCGAGGTTGGAAAGGCCTTTGCCTTTGCATTGGAAGACGGTGGGAGGTCGACCTCCACAAAATGCTAGAAGCAAGAGGAGAAGGTTCGAGGCAACAAAGTTGCCGAGTGGGAATCCTTTCCCCACAGGAGCAAGCAAGGGGAGAAGAGCAGGAAGCGGCCGAAGAAGGCCGAATGGTGGTCTATGAGAGAAGGACCACGGAGGGGTGATGCCCCAGAGTGGGGAGTCCCCACCATCTCCTTTGTGCCTACGAGAGAGGCACCCGGCTGCATCACCTTAGGGAGGCGCCACCCAAGGGGTGGGCACCACCATGGTAGGCGCCACCACCATGGTAGGCGCCACCCAAGGGGTGGGCACCACCATGGTAGGCAGGCACCCTACGCCGCCAGGCAAACAGCCTACAAGGTGGAAGGGAAGGAGAAGAACGCGAGGTGCCGCGAGCGGCGCCGAAGCCACCATCTCCGCGCTAGGTGGGAGAGCGGATGGAGCGACGGTGAAGGCCAAGGCTGATGGCCCGAGAAGGTGAGAGCTGGAAATTCAAAGAAGAAGAAAGAAGGGGTGGAATTAGGACCCCTAGGAGAATTGCTGGAGCTTGTGAAGCACTCACCGTGTGGATTTGAAGGGGCTAGGACAGCCTCCTTGTGGGCATGCCAAGAGGAAGTGAAATCTCAAGACATGGCCGAAGAAGGCCAAGAAGGCCGAATGGTGGTCTATGAGAGAAGGACCACGGAGGGGTGATGAGAGTGGGGAGTCCCCACCATCTCCTTTGTGCCTACGAGAGGCACCGGCTGACTACCGTGGTAGACACACCACGCCGTAGTCCGCTGACTACCGTGGTAGGCGCCACCCAAGGGGTGGGCACTCACCGTGGTAGGCGCCACCACCATGGTAGGTAGGCGCCACCCAAGGGGTGGGCACCACCATGGTAGGTAGGCACCCCACGCCAAGAATGGCGGAAGACCGGAGGAAGGGAAGGAGAAGAGCAAGAAGCGCCGAGGCCACCATCTCCGCGCCTGTGGGAGAGCGGATGGAGCGACGGTGAAGGCCAAGGCTGATGGCCCGAGAAGGTGAGAGCTGGAGATTTCCAAGAAGAAAGAAGGGGTGGAATTAGGACCCCTAGGAGAATTGGGTGCTTGTGAAGCACTCACCGTGGATTTGAAGGCTAGGGACTAGCAGCCTCCTTGTGGGCATGCCAAGAGGAAGTGAAATCTCAAGACATGGCCGGAGGAAGGCAGGACCAAATGGCAATTGGAGGCCATGGAGTCCGATGAAAAGGCAGCCAAATTGGAAAGGTCAGGAGAAGCTCCAGCGACCTCATGGATCAGCAAGCGGAGAAGGTCTTGAGGGAAGGTTGTCAAAGTCAAGAAAGAGCCATCCGAGCAACCACCCAAGGATCATGGAGGCAAGGAGAAGGAGCATTTTGCCCAATTAGAGCAAGAGCGAAGGGCAAAACAGAGGCTCTAGGAGAAGGTAGCGTCCAAAGAAGAAGAAGAAGTGATGGCTACAAGCCATCATCCGGACATGAAGGAAGAGTTGAGAAGGACCCGTTAGTTTGGAAGAGAAGCGAGCTGGAAATTCAAAACCAAGACCAGGAGCCGGAGCGCGAGAAAGATGCTTGGCAAGCGGAGAGGAAGGGCTTGCTCAATAGAGGACTTGGAAGGAAAGGAGGTCTCAGAGGAGGAGCCACAAGAAGGTGGTGCATAGAATGCCGGTAGTAAGGAAGCGAAGGTTTTGGCATTATGCCCTTCGTGCAAAATTGGCCAGCCAAAGGAAGTGAGGGAGGAGAATGTACCTCCATGTCAAGGTGGGGAATTGACCACCTCAAGAGATGCCTACAAGGTAGGTGTGAAGATGGAGAGTGGCCCACGAGATTGATGATCTCCAAATGCAATATCATAGCTTGGGGCTCACCTCCACAATAGAATTTTGAAGGCCAACAATGAGTCTTACTTGGCCAAGAGGAGGACAATAGGTCCTCATGATGATGACCGGAAGGAGCTGCAACAGGTGCAGCCAGAGGCCTCCGATTTTGATGAGGCCATCAGCGAAATGGACTCCGAGGAATCTGAGGAGTCAGGAGACGAAGGAGCGGCCGTAGCGCCAAAGGTAGAAGGTGGCGCAGAGAGCAAGGAGGGGGGAAAGCCCACCCTCCTGGGGGGTCAACCTACCACGGTGGGTGACCAGCCTACCACGGTAGTCTGCCAGACTACCGTGGTAGGCGCCACCACCACGGTAGTCCGCTGACTACCGGGTAGGCACCCCACGCCAAGAATGGCCGGAGGAAGGGAGGAGCCGGAGGCCCGGCCGAGGATGAAGGAGCCGGCCGAGAAGGTGAGAGCTGGAGATTTCAAAGAAGAAGAAAGAAGGGGTGGAATTAGGACCCCTAGGAGAATTGGGTGCTTGTGAAGCACTCACCGTGTGGATTTGAAGGGGCTAGGACAGCCTCCTTGTGGGCATGCCAAGAGGAAGTGAAATCTCAAGACATGGCCGGAAGAAGGCAGGACCAAATGGCAATTGGAGGCCATGGAGTCCGATGAAAAGGCAGCCAAGCCGGAAAAGGTCAGGAGAAGCTCCAGCGACCTCATGGAGGCAAGGAGAAGGTCTGAGGGAGGTTGTCAAAGTCAAGAAAGAGCCATCCGAGCAACCACCCAACGGATTCATGGAGGCAAAGGCGGAAGAGCATTTTGCCCAATTAGAGCAAGAGAAGTGAAATCTCAAGACATGGCCGGAGGAAGGGACCAAATGGCAATTGGAGGCCATGGAGTCCGATGAAAAGGCAGCCAAATTGGAAAGGTGGAGAAGCTCCAGCGACCTCATGGATCAACGCACGGAGAAGGTCTTGAGGGAAGGGCTTGCTCAAGAAGAAAGAGCCATTCCGAGCAACCACCCAAGGATCATGGAGGCAAATGAGGAGCATTTTGCCCAATTAGAGCAAGAAAGGGCAAAACAGAGGCTCTAGGAGAAGGTAGCGTCCAAAGAATGGACGCAAGAGCAGTGATGGCTACAAGCCATCAAGATCCGGACATGAAGGAAGAGTTGAGAAGGACCCGTTAATTTGGAAGAGAAGCGAGCTGGAAATTCAAAACCAAGACCAGGAGCCGGAGCGAGAAAGATGCTTGGCAAGCGGAGAGGAAGGGCTTGCTCAATAGAGGACTTGGAACAAAGGAGGTCTCAGAGGAGGAGCGCCACAAGAAGGTGGTGCATAGAATGCCGGTAGTAAGGAAGCAAGGTTTTGGCATTATGCCCTTCGTGCAAAATTGGCCAGCCAAATAAGGAAGTGAGGGAGGAGAATGTGACCTCCATGTCAAGGTGGGGAATTGACCACCTCAAGGGACGCCTACAAAGGTAGGTGTGAAGATGGAGAGTGGCCCACTGAGATTGATGATCTCCAAATGCAATATCATAGCTTGGGGCTCACCTCCACAATAGAATTTTGAAGGCCAACAATGAGTCTTGCGTTGGCCAAGAGGAGGACATTGGGTCCTCATGATGATGACAAAGGAGCCGCAACAGTGCAGCCAGAGGCCTCCGATTTTGATGAGGCCATCACGAAATGGACTCGAGGAACTGAGGAGTCGAGACGAAGGAGCGCCGAGCGCCAAAGGTAGAAGGTGGCGAGAGCAAGGAGGGGAAAGCCCACCTCCGGGGTCAACCTACCACGGTGGTGACCACCTACCACGGTAGTCCGCCGACTACCGTGGTAGACACACCACGCCGTAGTCCGCGACTACCGCGGTAGGGTGCGATGAACGGGCGCGACCGATGGAGAGGAAGGGGAGGAGCCGGCCGAGGCCCGGCCGAGGATGAAGGAGCCGGGGTCCGAGTATACCCCGAGGAGCAGCTGGGTGGTGGGAGACAACCCCACCGAGGAGACTAAGGACGGGTCCGACCCCGAGGAAGGGGAGGGGTGAGAAGTTCCCACGATAAGGGAGGAGCCGGGCCCGAGAGGAGTCCAACGCAAAAGGCCCGGAGTTAGTAGCAACATGGTCGAATGGGGAAGATGAAGACATGCTCTGATAGGTATGGACAAACCAAACAAAGAAGGAAGAGCAAGGAACTCACCGTGAGACATCACCGATGGAGAGGAAGGAGAAGAAGGAGATAGGTACCGACTACCATGGTAGGTCACCACCCCGTAGTCCGCGACTACCGCGGTAGGGTGCGATGAACGGGCGCGACCGATGGAGAGGAAGGAGCCGGAGGCCCGGCCGAGGATGAAGGAGCCGGGGTCCAGTATACCCCGAGGAGCAGCTGGGTGGTGGGAGAGACAACCCCACCGAGGAGACTAAGGACGGGTCCGACCACGAGGAAGGGGAGGGGTGAGAAGTTCCCCGCCCACGATAAGGGAGGAGCCGGGCCCGAGAGGAGTCCAACGCAAAAGGCCCGGAGAGTTAGTAGCAACATGGTCGAATGGGGAAGATGAAGACATGCTCTGATAGGTATGGACAAACCAAGAAGGAAGAGCAAGAGGAACTCACCCAAGACATCACCGATGGAGAGGAAGGAGAAGAAGGAGATAGGTACCGACTACCATGGTAGGTAGTCACCACCCGTAGTCCGCCACTACCGCGTAGGGTGCGATGAACGGCGCGACCGATGGAGAGGAAGTGAGGGAGGAGAAAAGGCGCCAGGTGCGCGGGAGGGGCGCGATGGAAGATAACAGATTTAGGCGCCGCCCATGGAGATGGAGGAAGGGCAAGATTGTACTTGCCCCACACATTAGGAAGGCGACAAGATCCGGGAAGGGCAAGAGCAAAAGGAGGGCGAGGGAGCCAATCCCCAAGGGCCATGTCACCACCCAAAGAGATAAGACTAAGAATGGTCAATGACCATAAATGAGCTGTAGAAGAATAGGAAGGATAGGTGGTGTAGATCGACATCCTTCAAGGATGGTCTTAGGTGAAGTTACTAGAATAGAATTTACCAAGGATGCATAATAGATTTAGGTGCCGACATTAAATGTCAAGTGTAGGAAATAATAGAATTGGAAAAGGTGACCGCAGAGGGTCACCCAAGGGAGGTTGTATGTGGAAGGCCTCCTATAAGAGGAGGAGGATTTCACAAAGTAAAGTATCATGTCTTGCGCCCACGCCATCGAGTCCTTTGCCATTACAGAGGAATTTCGTGGCCGTGAGCCAACACTGTAGAGAGGAAGTCGCGGTGGTCGAGTGTTGGTGGAGGACTTGCTCACGCAAGTGCCTAAACGAGTTGCTCCCTTGTGAATGGTTGCCGTGAAATTGCTTTGCTTTGGGTGTGTGGCAAATGCCTGAGAACTCGGCTTGAGGGTAGACTATGTGAAAGACTCGAGGTTCTCGCCCCACGATAAGGGAGGAGCCAGGAGAGGAAGGGCAAGAGCAATGAAGACTAAGAATGGTCAATGACCATAAATGAGCTTTGGGGAAGATGAAGACATGCTCTATGATAGGTATGGACAAACCAAACAAAGGAGCAAAAGGAACTCACCCCAGACATCACCGATGGAGGAAGGAGAGGAAGGGGAGGAGAATGTACCTCCATGTCAAGGTGGGAGAATTGACCACCTACCACGGTAGTCCGCTGACTACCGCGTAGGGTGCGATGAACGGGCGCGACCGATGGAGAGGAAGGAGCCGGAGGCCCGGCCGAGGATGAAGGAGCCGGGGTCCAGTATACCCCGAGGAGCAGCTGGGTGGTGGGAGAGACAACCCCACCGAGGAGACTAAGGACGGGTCCGACCACGAGGAAGGGGAGGGGTGAGAAGTTCCCCGCCCCCACGATAAGGGAGGAGCCGGGCCCGAGAGGAGACCAACGCAAAAGGCCCGGAGTTAGTAGCAACATGGTCGAATGGGGAAGATGAAGACATGCTCTGATAGGTATGGACAAACCAAACAAGAAGGCAAGAGCAAAGAGGAACTCACCCAAGACATCACCGATGGAGAGGAAGGAGAAGAAGGATAGGTACCGACTACCATGGTAGGTAGGTCACCACCCGTAGTCCGCTGACTACCGCGGTAGGGTGCGATGAACGGGCGACAAAGGAGCCGGAGAAAAGGCGCCAGGTGCGCGGGAGGGGCGCGATCGATGGAAGATAACAGACAGGCGCCGCCCATGGAGATGGAGGAAGGGGTGATTGTACTTGCCCCACACATTAAGGCGACAAGATCCGGGAAGGGCAAGAGCAAAAGGAGGGCGAGGGAGCCAATCCCCAAGGGCCATGTCACCACCCCAAAGAGATAAGACTAAGAATGGTCAATGACCATAAATGAGCTTTGGGGAAGAAGGAAGGATAGGTGGTAGACCGACATCCTTCAAGGATGGTCTTAGGTGAAGTTAGAATAGAATTTACCAAGGATGCATAATAGATTAGGTGCCGACATTAAATGTCATGTAGGAAATAATAGAATTGGAAAAGGTGACCCGCAGAGGGTCACCCAAGGGAGGTTGTATGTGGAAGGCCTCCTATAAGAGGAGGAGGATTTCACAAAGTAAAGTATCATGTCTTGCGCCCACGCCATCGAGTCCTTTGCCATTACAGAGGAATTTCGTGGCCGTGAGCCAACACACCGGTAGAGAGGAAGTCATGGTGGTGAGTGTTGGTGGAGGACTTGCTCACGCAAGTGCCTAAACGAGTTGCTCCTTGTGAAATTGCTTTGCTTTGGGTGTGTGGCAAATGCCCAGAACTCGGCTTGAGGGTAGACTACAGTGAAAGACTCGAGGTTCTCGCCCCACGATAAGGGAGGAGGAAGGAGCAAAGAGGAACTCACCCAAGGGACATGTCACCACCCCAAAGAGATAAGACTAAGAATGGTCAATGACCATAAATGAGCTTTGGGGAAGATGAAGACATGCTCTATGATAGGTATGGACAAACCAAACAAAGGAGCAAAGAGGAACTCACCCGTGAGACATCACCGATGGAGAGGAAGGAGAAGAAGGAGATAGGTACCGACTACCATGGTAGTCACCACCCGTAGTCCGCCACTACCGCGTAGGGTGCGATGAACGGGCGCGACCAGCGGAAGCCGGAGAAAAGGCGCCAGGTGCGCGGGAGGGGCGCGATCGATGGAAGATAACAGACAGGCGCCGCCCATGGAGATGGAGGAAGGGCAAGATTGTACTTGCCCCACACATTAGGAAGGCGACAAGATCTGGGGAAGGGACAGGAGCAAAAGGAGGGCGAGGGAGCCAATCCCCAAGGGACATGTCACCACCCCAACAAGATAAGACTAAGAATGGTCAATGACCATAAATGAGCTTTGGGGAACGGGAAGGATAGGTGGTGTAGATCGACATCCTTCAAGGATGGTCTTAGGTGAAGTTACTAGAATAGAATTTACCAAGGAAATGCATAATAGACTTAGGTGCCGACATTAAATGTCATGTAGGAAATAATAGAATATTGGAAAAGGTGACCGCAGAGGGTCACCCAAGGGAGGTTGTATGTGGAAGGCCTCCTATAAGAGGAGGAGGATTTCACAAAGTAAAGTATCATGTCTTGCGCCCACGCTCATCGAGTCCTTTGCCATTACAGAGGAATTTCGTGGCCGTGAGCCAACAGTCTGCAGAGAGGAAGTCGCGGTGGTGAGTGCTTGGTGGAGGACTTGCTCGCAAGTGCCTAAACGAGTTGCTCCCTTGTGAATGGTTGCTGTGAAATTGCTTTGCTTTGGGTGTGTGGCAAATGCCTGAGAACTCGGCTTGAGGGTAGACTACAGTGAAAGACTCGAGGTTCTCGCCCCGTGTCAAACTCATAGCAACCGCCCAAGGAAGAACTTGCTGGTGGAGGCGGACCCTGTGCCAGCTGTAAGGGCGAGTCGAAACCAAGAAGCCCGAATCGAGGTTAGACTAGGAGGAAGAGGATGAGGAGATGAGAAGATGAGTAGAGGATTAGAGGTGTAGGTGTTAGTGGAAGGCCATGTGCAGAGCCTAAGGGACGAATCCCAACTGCAAGTAAAAGAGCGCCCCGAGTGGAGAAGTTTGGTCTTAGAAGTAGGGACGAAATCGGTGTGAACTGGGGTCCCCGGCGCCCGTGGTAGGCTCCTTGTCACGAGGTGACCCGCAATTGTGTTGTGTCGTTGTAGGTCAAGTTTGGTCTTAGAAGTAGGGACGAAATCGCGTGTGAACCAGGGGTCCCCGGGCGCCCGTGGTAGGCTCCTTGTCACGAGGTGACCCGCAATTGTTTTGTGTCGCTGTGGGTCGAGGTTGGCGATTTTTCAAGCAAAGGCAAGTGGTGCACCGAAGAGGGAGAGTAGAGGGCGCCTTGCTTGTTTAGAAGGTCGAGAAGTGTGTCACCGCAGTAGCGACGGGCATCACAAGACCTCGAACTTTCACACAAGTCTCATGGGACGAAACCCAACGCATTTAAGCGACGGGGATAAGTGTGGCCGCTTATAGTGGGAGGACCTGGGAGTGCCCTGATTCTCCTACCACACCAAGAGGGAGAGTAGAGGATTAGAGGTGTAGGTGTTAGTGGAAGGCCTCCTATAAGAGGAGGAGGAAGAGGATGAGGAGATGAGAAGATGAGTAGAGGGCGCCTTGCTTGTTTAGAAGGCCGAGAAGTGTGTCACCGCAGTAGCGACGGGCATCACAAGACCTCGAACTTTCACACAAGTCTCATGGGACGAAATCGCTGTGAACTGGGGTCCCCGGGCGCCTTGCTTGTTTAGAAGGCCGAGAAGTGTGTCACCGCAGTAGCGACGGGCATCACAAGACCTCGAACTTTCACACAAGTCTCATGGGACGAAATCGCTGTGAACTGGGGTCCCCGGGCGCCTTGCTTGTTTAGAAGGCCGAGAAGTGTGTCACCGCAGTAGCGACGGGCATCACAAGACCTCGAACTTTCACACAAGTCTCATGGGACGAAATCGCTGTGTGAACTGGGGTCCCCGGGCGCCTTGCTTGTTTAGAAGGCCGAGAAGTGTGTCAGCAGTAGCGACGGGCATCACAAGACCTCGAACTTTCACACAAGTCTCATGGGACGAAATCGCGTGTGAACTGGGGTCCCCGGCGCCCGTGTCAAACTCATAGCAACCGCCCAAGGAAGAGGATGAGGAGATGAGAAGATGAGTAGAGGGTGCCTTGCTTGTTTAGAAGGCCGAGAAGTGTGTCACCGCAGTAGCGACGGGCATCACAAGACCTCGAACTTTCACACAAGTCTCATGGGACGAAATCGCGGTGTGAACCAGGGGTCCCCGGCGCCCGTGGTAGGCTCCTTGTCACGAGGTGACCCGCAATTGTTTTGTGTCGCCAGGGTCGAGGTTGGCGATTTTTCAAGCAAGTGGTGCACCGAAGAGGGAGAGTAGAGGGTGCCTTGCTTGTTTAGAAGGCCGAGAAGTGTGTCAGCAGTAGCGACGGGCATCACAAGACCTCGAACTTTCACACAAGTCTCATGGGACGAAATCGCTGTGTGAACTGGGGTCCCCGGCGCCCGTGTCAAACTCATAGCAACCGCCCAAGGAAGAACTTGCTGGTGGAGGACTTGCTCACGCAAGTGCCTAAACGAGTTGCTCCCTTGTGAATGGTTGCTGTGAAATTGCTTTGCTTTGGGTGTGTGGCAAATGCCCGAGAACTCTCGGCTTGAGGGTAGACTACAGGAAAGACTCGAGGTTCTCGCCCCGTGTCAAACTCATAGCAACCGCCCAAGGAAGAACTTGCTGGTGGAGGAGGATTTCACAAAGTAAAAGAGCGCCCCGAGTGGAGAAGTTTGGTCTTAGAAGTAGGGACGAAATCGCGTGTGAACCAGGGGTCCCCGGCGCCTGTGGTAGGCTCCTTGTCACGAGGTGACCGCAGAGGGTCACCCAAGGGAGGTTGTATGTGGAAGGCCACAGTGCAGAGCCTAAGGGACGAATCCCAACTGCAAGTGCCTAAGGGACGAATCCCAACTGCAAGTAAAAGAGCGCCCCGAGTGGAGAAGTTTGGTCTTAGAAGTAGGGACGAATCCCAACTGCAAGTAAAAGAGCGCCCCGAGTGGAGAAGTTTGGTCTTAGAAGTAGGGACGAAATCGCGTGTGAACCAGGGGTCCCCGGGCGCCTGGTAGGCTCCTTGTCACGAGGTGACCCGCAATTGTTTTGTGTCGCTGTAGGTCAAGTTTGGTCTTAGAAGTAGGGACGAATCCCAACTGCAAGTAAAAGAGCGCCCCGAGTGGAGAAGTTTGGTCTTAGAAGTAGGGACGAAATCGCGTGTGAACCAGGGGTCCCCAGACGCCTCCTTCACGATCTTCCTCGATCTTGACTCACCGCCAAGAGGGCTCCAAGCTCACTACAAACTCTTGATCATAGCGATAAGCTAGAAATCTGATGCTAAAACCTCTTGCGGTTCCGAAGATTAGCGAGGGCGAACAACTCTCGGTTGTTCCTCACTGGCGCCTCTCAAGGCTCGCTGCCTCCACCTGTCACCACCGCAGATTCAGCAAAAGAAACCTTTTCGATCAGCCGTCACCTCCTGCTTCATCTTCCAACCTATCACAGAATCTCATTGGCGTCTCGGTGGAAACGTAGGTCTCCACCTCCTCCGGTGGTTCAAACCTCCTCTGTGAACCTCCGGGAGACTCCTTCTGCCCGGATTCCTCCAACACCGGGATTAGGTGTCTCATTTGTGTGTGGGACAAGGTGAATCTCTGAAGACCTTCCTCTTCTTCATGCTTTCCTTTGGGCTTGGCCTACCCTTCGCTCTTCTCATCGCTGGATCGCTGGTGGGTGACCCTAGCCACCAAGAAGATCTTTCCATCACTTACTTCTCAGTATATCCTCTCCACAATCCCCGAGTAGACCTGCAAAGCCTCTTGTGGTTCTTCTTCTTCCGTCACCGTCAACACCGCGCAGTTAGCTACCGCGATGGTCAGCTCGTGTTGATGGGGATTGTGAACTCCGCTGGATTGGTGATACTATGGCCGATAGGCAAGACGTGGACAACCGGCACATCTCCCACGCCCCCTTTGTACGAAGGGCACATTGCATGCCGAGGTTCGACAACGTGCAGTGACCGTTCATTCCACGCTAAAACAACATCCTGAGGAATGATATTGGACGCCAGAAGGATCCGCCCACGAGGTCCCTCGTGGAACCGGTCTAGACTCGAAAGTCCTCGAAGGAACTGTTGCTGGTAAGTTGGTCTATTGATTGCGGTCGTAATGCCAGGCTTGGTAAGTTTATCAACATACCAAGTAGTCACCGGTGTGTAGGCTTTCACCGGTTGGATATTAAGCATGTCTGGGCGCTTTGACACACTCTCGATTCAGAGTGGCCTGGTGACAGAGAATAATACACTGAATCGGCTCCCGCCAAAGATGAGATCTCCTAGCGCCTGGGGCGAACCGCTGACCTCACTACCAATCTCTTGTCAAAGCCTCAACGCTAAGTTTAGACTCTCCACCACCACGCGCGTTGCTCCCATCTTGGGCGCCTCACCTTCGTTTTTCCGGCCGGAGCGCTTCGCTTCGATCTTCTGAGAATACATTCTCCTCAGAGGCGCGAGGCGCACCATCCGTAGACTCATGCAAGACTTCCTTGTCGCCGGTCGCGACCGTGGAAGAAGCGCTAAGAATGAGAGGCGAGGGAGAGCTCGGAGGATCCGACTCCTTGCTTCCTATGCTCCTCCGCTTCGCCTTCGAGGCGCAAGACCCGTGAATCTATCACCAACTTCAAGGTCCTTAACAGTAGTGCTCCTCTCGGCCAAAGAACATCCATCTTAGTGGGTGAAAGTTCGAAATGGGAATCGTTAAATGGAGCCTCAAGTGAATTTTTTTGTTTTTGCTAAGAGGTGTGAAATAAGTCGATTGACTGCAGAGTTGAGGATATTCATAAAGAAATGTCCTTGGGCGGAGTTCTTTGACCTAGGTTAGATAATAAAGGTCAAACCCTATGTTCCTGGCCCAGGACGATATCCACTAAAGGTCTATAATGAAGAGGTAGGGGGTGTTATTTGGTGATGGAACTGCCCGAGTTAGGAGCACGCACTGCCAGCACCGCCTCCGAATGAGGGCGAATTGGGAACATCAAGCACTGGATTTGGCAAGACAACCAAAGGGTAGGGGCCAGATGTCAAACTTAACCTAAGGAAACCAAAAGTGATATTTGCGCTCACTTCTGCTGAGCGTGAAGGCGGGCCGGAGCGACAGCGAGGAGTGGAGCGCAACTATCGTGGAGCGTGAGGTCGAGGAGTCGCATTTCCGAGATGGACTGTGTGCATCGCTTGGAGAGCGAGAGGCGAATGTGGCAGGCCGACCTCACTGAAGTCGCAAGTCAGGAAATGGAAGGCGAAGCGGGATGGCGCGCAGGCGGAGGGGGAACCTCGAGTCTGATCACAGAAATTACGGCGAGGTGTCACCGAGCCTGAGGCATGAAAGCCAAGGGATCACGCGGTATGATGGCTTAAAGTCACAATGAGATTATGCTACCAATGGCCAAACATGGACCATTGGAAAGTCCGAGCCGGGGCCCGTGAAGTCGGCCGGGCTTCATGGAGAAGGTGACAATTTTACGGTGACTGAGGTGGCAAGAGGAGGCGCGATCCGAGGAGGACAATTTTATTGACCGGAGCGAAGGAATCAACCCCTGTGGATTAGTCAATTTCGTGATGGACCCTCCTCAAAGATGGAAGAGATCAAGGACCCACCGGCAACAAGAGGTGGACGCACCGAATTGGTGAGGGGTGCGACTTTTGTTGGGAAGGAAAGTGCTCGCTGATGAGGATGGCGCCTGGGGCCGCCGCAGCAGTGGAATTACAGAGCCGGACCGACATCGGCGATCCGGCCTGCGGACGAGTTAGGACTGCTGCCTAGCTCACCGCTCAGCAAGGGCGGCGGAGGAAGTGGTGAAGGCCGTGTTTGATTTAAGGAGGCCCAAGCGCAAGCAACCGGAGGAAGACAAGCGGCCTTAGAGGAGATAAGAGCCAAGCTTCAGAGGATTTGCAGGCCTGTGAGAAGCCGCGCCATGACGAAGTCAAGCAGGAAGCGCCATGGCTCAAATCAAGGATGCCCAGACAAACCAGAGATGCGTGGAGTTGTTACAGCCTGTGAGCAGAGGGGCGCCTCGGAGAAGGTCCATAAGTCCGGAACGGTATAAACGGGAAAGGGATGAGGCATGGGTCGAACCAAAAGAGAAGGGAAGCGAGGTAGCGTGACTACGACCGGGGTAGTGGAAGGCACTAACAAGGAAGGACGCAGAACCAAGGTAGTCAAACACCTACTGTGGGCCGGACCAACGACGGCCGTCAGGAGACTACTCACTGGTAGCGGAAGCAAGCAATGGCTGGGCGACAGGATCGCGACGCGGGCACCCCGCGAGGACATGGACCGTGCAACTGTGTGTAGTCTACGGAGGAGGGGGTAAGCACCTCACAGAGGTCCTATTATGTTGCGGCACATGGATGAGGAAACTTACGTGTTCGGGTCTATATGTGAATGGGGAACGCGTGCTTAACTTCACCGCCCATGTGCGGTGGAAATAGGAGGGATCAGTCCTACCTATCGCAAGTGAGAGGACCCAAGTATACACCATTGCGCCGAGGTGGGGGATTGGCCCCTATTATGCGGAGGCGACTTTGGAGGAGTTAAGGAAGAGGAGGTCCAAAGCTTGGGTGGATGAGGAACCGTCCACAGTGGCGTGGAAGGTGGAAGTCCCGTGGGAAAACCTTACGCCCAACAAGTGAGGTGGAGGCCTCGTGGCGGGCGGCGACGGAGGACGGCGGCTGGAGGACGGCCAAGTCGGGAGGGCGCGCTGATAGCGTAGGCAATAGGTGGTAGCATCCTAGGAATGAAATTTGGGTAGGATGCACCGGACCTAAGATCGCTAGAATTGTGGGTGCGCCCCCTATAGCTTTTAGATCTAGAAACTGGGAAACAGCGCCCGGCCGATGTATAAGAGGGCAACTTGCCCACAGATAACTCGGTTGAGATCCCCACGCTCGTGGTGGGTTGGAGACGTGACCGATGAGGTGGTGTGCGCGAGACGCCCTAGGGTGGTCGATTTGCTCCGCAACGGGAGGAGGGTGATGGAGCAATTTTGGCGACAACGGAGGAGGAAACCAGGATTGGCGGGCGGGTCTCGAGCTTGCTCAACGCGTCAGTGACGCGAGGATTCTTCTTCTCACCTTGATCCTCGTGTTCAAATCGAGAGTGTTTGAGTGGATGGGTTGAAGGCGCGAATTGAGGGAGAGAGAGAGAAGAGAAGAGATCGGGTGAAGGGAGATCAGTCAGATGCTGCTATGCGAGGTGTGAGATCATGGGGAAAGAGAAGGAGATGAGTTGGGACGTTAAGGAAGAGTTGTGTGTGGTTTGTGAAACTCAACCTGCTTGCAAAGGGAAAGTGCACAAGGAAACAACGCTTCGTGGAAATCGTGGGTGTGGCGCCTTTCCGTGTGTGTGTGTGTGTGTGTGGAGAGCGTGATGAGGTATCCTAGGAACTTTGGTCCCTAGGAATCGGAGTGCATGAAGTGTGGAGTGCAAATAACACCGATCGGGAGCAGCGGCCGCCCGTGATGGGATCCGCATGCGCGTAGATGAGTTGCTAGGGTTTGGTGTGGGACCCACTGTGGTTGTCAACTACCCGTAGTAGTGAGAGTCACCGTGGTAGTGGCTCGAAACGGGTCGTGGAACGAGATTTGCGTCGGGAAGTTAGATCCGTAGTTGGATAAGACAGAGGTAGTCGAGTTGAGTAGATAGGTGCCAGAAGTGGTAGCGTCCGCGCCTGTGCTTAGGCAAAGGTTGGTAGTGATAGAAGATAGCTCTTTGGCACAAACCATTCCCTTGGGAGCGAATCCTGTGACTACAAGCGACATTGAGGGTAAATGTGGACCTCACGGGTGTCTCACGACACGAAGTTTACGATAATACGGTTGGGCAACCCACTTACAAAACCAATTCTAACGCGCACGCTCATCTGAATAGCCCATCGTGGTAGGACCTCCTCGAACAATCGGTCTACACCTTGGAACGCGATCCAAGTAGTGAGAACCTCTCCACGAATCACAAATATTTTCTCCTCTGGAGAGTCCTCAATCTCGCCAATGTATGATGTCCGTGACTCAACCTCTAAACCTTGTTAGGAACTCGATTTGAAGTCTTCCCAAATTGATTTGGCAGCATCCCCATACGTCCCATCGTACCATCACAGCGTGTCCTCTTAACAAACCCGAAAAATTCGCAAACGGTCCGTCAATAATCCTCTAAATTAGCATGAGAGACATGCTCAAACGCGGAATAAAAGCCTGCGCCTCCCTTCTTCTTGTCTCCAAACTTCACATTGCCGACTATGTGGTGCAATGAGCCACCTCCTACCGTGGTGCCTCCTCGCCGACTCCACTCATGTTGGGCACGCCGATCGTCCGGTGTTGCACCCCTTGCGCCGCTTCCCAACATCGATCGATCGACGAACCGGACACCACCGGTTCTGCTTCATCAGCGAACGTGCCGCGACCTTCCGCTGGTACACTCGCAACGTGTCTCCTCGGAGGGTACCGTCGATTGCCTTCGGGACTTCCGTAGAATCGTCTTCCAATGTCGCACCCGCACTTCGGATCACCTTGTTTCCTTCTTGGTTCTTCCAACTCTTCACCTTCACCGTGAAGTGCAAAATCTTCTTCTTCAAGTGCGTCGGTGAAGGCACAAAATCCTCTTCCTCCCCTCGAGCGTTTCCTTTACTTCTTTCTCGCAGCTTGATTCCTCCGTGTCGCTCGCAACTCTCTTGGTGAAATATATGGAGATGACCTTCCTGGATGCTCTTCGCTCACCACGCCTCCGGTCATGACGACATCTTCACACTCTCCATTCGAACAAAGAAAACACACACCCAAGAACGGCAAAAATGTGGTGGGAGGTTCGGACCCCGGAACCTCAGCCTCAGAGCCACACTTATCCCAGCGGTTCAGACAGGTTTCCCCAGGAAGGAGTGGGAGCCCTTCCACCGGATGGAGGTGCGCCCTCACCGACCTCGACTCTCGACTCCCTGCATGCGCCTGACTAACCGCCTCCTACCAGCCGCCTGGTGACCCACCGGTGAAGTCACACTACCACGCGCGATGACTCGTCGGCGCGGACCCACGTCGCGAGAGGCAACTGGCGGCGACCAGGGACCCCAAATCACCGCAAAGGCAATCCTCCCACCGGTAGCTTCCTACACTCCCTAAGACCCTTCTCATGACAAATTTGGGGCCGCCCCTCAAGCTTTGTCATGCCCTTGAAATTCCACCTTCCCTCTCTTTCTAGGTTTCGTCCTCCTCTCTTCTCTTTTGTCTTTTCTCTTTTCTCTTGCTCCTTCCTTCTCCTCTCTTGCTCCCTATCCTCTAGCTCCTCCCTCTCTCGTCCTCTCTCGCCTCACTCTCGCCTCGCTCTCTTTCTTTCTTTCTCTCTTTCCTCTCTCTCTCTTCTCCTCTCTAATCCTCTTCCACTCTTCCTAGCTAACTATCGCCTGGCGCCTCGCCTCCCAAAGAATCGCCTCAGATCATAGGGCATTGCCTCACCTAGGCCGACATTTGGCTGCAAGTGACGCCCGCGGCCGGATTTTGCTAGGGGTCTTCCTTTACTCACTGCTCATCGCAACCACAATGCCGCTCCTCACCGCCAACGCTACCCATGCTACCTCCGAAAGAAAGGTTTGGGCCCCGCCTCACCCCGTCACCGCACCTCAAGACCCTACCAGACACCATGCACCCTCACTGCTAAGACGCACGCTTGTGTAGCAAGACAAGCACACAGTCGAGAGCAAGGCATGACATTTTATTATGGGAGCTCCTCCCTCTTATAGGAGCTCCCAAACCCTAGCATTAATTAAGTCTGGGGTAGGGGTTGCTTATGGTTTTAAGTAGGTGGCCTCTTAAAGGTTCTTAACCTACCTCCTAACAATCCCACTAACCCCTAGCATTAATTAAGTCGTGGGGTAGGTGGGGTTATTTTAAGGGTGGCCTCAAAAGGTTCTTAACCTACCCTAACAATCCCACTAACCCCTAGCATTAATTAAGTCCGTGGGGTAGGTGGGGTTGCTTACGGTTTTAAGTAGGTGGCCTCTTAAAAGGTTCTTAACCTACCTCCTAACAATCCCACTAACCCCTAGGGGTCTTAATGACCCATTCACTCCCTACCAACTATTTGCCTACTTCTTCTTGGTGTTGGCATGGCTGCGCCCAACCACCGCCTTCCTCCTCTTGGCTTGGGACCGCCCCGTCCCATCTCTTCACTGTCGTCGCGACAGAACCTCCACACTGCTCTCCGATGTTGACTTGAGGCACTGAACGCCACCCCTCTTGTGGCGCTCAGAGGCACCGCCTCAGAGCCATCTGTACAACAGAATTACCTCCAGGCGGTTGGGTGTTGCAGCCCCGTCCCCGCCAGACACCCCCACCAACTCTACCGCCTGGAAATCTCTTCCTCTTCCATTGGCTCCTCCCACATTGAGCCTTCGCATCCATTTCACTCTCCAAGTCCGAATCTCGTTGAGGGTCGCAATTCTTCCAAAATCTTCCCGCCGTCATCGTGGGACCCAACAACTTTTGTCAACAAGGAACGCATCTCCTTGGCGAACTTGTTGACCCTAGCATGTAAGTGGACCCGCATCTCCGGCCCTTCAAACAAATCTCATCAAATTCCTCGTGCCACCTCCGAGGCTATCTTACTGCAACGCATCCCTCTCAAGCCACCTCACTCAAACGAAGCCGTAGTGACATTCTCATGCATCTCTTCCATGCCTCCAAAGATCCCTTTGCCATGCATAATCACCGAAAGCGTTGTTTCGACGACCAAAGATGCGATGCATCATTTTCCGGTGGCTACTCTTCCTTCCACCGCTGGTCGCCCTCCGTTGCTTCATGAGCTCCTCACGCTCCTTACTCCATGTGGCCCGCCCTCCCTCCTTGAGTTTGGCCTCCGCTTCATTCTTGGCTTGAGCACCTCGCCTCCTCTACTTATATATAGGGTGAGGAAGGATTTTCCACACCCCAAAGGCCAAGGACGAAATTTCCGTCCGAAGGCAAGGACCTTTTCCCTTCAAATGGACGTTTGGAATTTCAACCACCAAGGCTGGCGATTTCACTGGAGCTCGAGCCAAGGACGGCTTATATATGCATGCGCCCTCCTTGCGCTGCGCTCTTTCCTTTCGCGCTGCTCACCGTACCACCTCCAAGCCGCCGACCGTCTGAAATTGCGCGTCGCAACTCGCGAAGACCTTCTTCGCTGCCTTCCACCTGGAGTAAGGACTTTCGCTCCATGGACATGTCGAATAGGGCGTGACTGGCGCCGCCGCCACTAGGCCCGGCATCGCCTCTTCGGCAGTTCGGCCTCCGCGAACCTCCTCTCGCAGAAACTTTCCACCTCTCCCGACCTCCGTCTTTCCGACCTTTGCTGAATCCTGTTTTTCCTCCTTTCTATCCGTCGACTGGGACTGCAAACCGTCTCGCCCGCTTCTGCCACTTCACGCTCTTCCTCGCCATGTTGTTCGCACAGGAGAAAAGAAAAAAAGAAAAATAAAACCTAACTAATATGAACAAAACTAAGAGGCATCCCCCTCTTCCAAACTGTGGTTAAAATTTGCTGCCCACATTTGAGTCTGGGTCTGGCCCATTTTGACCCGGTGTCGCTTAGATAGATGTGAGATATTCGAAGCTTGAGTCTTTGTTAGTGAATTGCAACCAATTGTCGAGGTTGATGTTGATGAGAGGTGGTTGTTCTCTGGAGTAGATGGCGAAGTGAGGACTTCAGCAATTGTTAAATCTAATTATTAAAGAAGGTTCCTAAAAATGTAAAACCCGCTGAAAGAATGAGAGGTGTGGTTACGACCACACACCCGCTAAGTTGTTAATGTCTGAGATCTTCTAGCGGTAGTGTTAGTCTTTGAGTGTCTTCTCCGGCCATTGTGTGAGGATGCGCAAGACACCAAAAGAATGAAAGTACAAACAAATGTTGCTCGAGAGGAATGAACAGTAGAGTGCTAAGGCATTTATGGAAAGAGAGACATCGAATCCACTAGATGAAGTAAAGAGGATAGTAAAATTCATAGCTGCTTGAGTAAGAAAGCAGCTTTAGAATTTGATTTTGATAAAACCTTATAAACACAATATCGGACAATTTTAATTATACGTATTTGTGGCGCGACTTTCGGCCTTGACCGGTAAAGGCGCGCACAATCCCGTGTCGTTGTAGGAAGAAATTCCGCGTTCCCAAAGCGTAATAGCGGGCTCCGCTTGCGTTGCGTTCAGTAATTCGTCTTACTTTGGCGTCGAATTCGGTCTCAACATATTCACCGCTTCGATTCGTGTCTAACTACTGCAACGCGTTCACCGTGACAGCCCGGTGTGGCCAAACGCTTAGGCGACCCGCCTCATTCAGGACGCTCGTGATCGTGTCACACGTCTGCCACTCACACTTCAGGTCCGGTTTCCTCTCTCCACTCACGCCTACACTATCGGGCCTCTTAGGGAAAGGCGGCGCATGGTTACACGTTCTCCCACTCCTCCTCCGGCTGCTCACGTCCTCTCCTCGTCCGGCTCAAGACGCCCCGAGTCCCTCCGCTCACACGCTCTCGGCCTGGTTTCTGAGCTGGGCCGCCGCTCGACGAGCACGGGTCCCCGTCACCCCTTCCTCGCATACCACAACACGTTAGGTCCGCCACCGTAACCTCGATCAATCTCCGAGCCGTGCTCGCCATGACTCAGACTCACGTTAGCAAGAAGACACAAGGTCTGCAAGAACGCTGCATCAACACCAAGAGAAAGATGATTTATTCAGGCACTCACTCTCTTATACCACGCCCAAGTCTGCCTTTATTACACCCTATTCTGAACATGGCCACCGATACCCTAATCGGGCCGCCTACCATCCTATTCCTCCCTATCTCCTTCGCTGGAAGGTCCCGGGTTCCGCCTTGGATTGGTGGTCCAATCTCCCGCCCCGACAGCTGGGCAAGACCCAATCGGATGATCCGTGAGGCGGACCCTCCTTTCTCCCGAACTCGTCAGAGATGCGCCGACGACACATACTACAACGCTATCCCTCGCCTCCTGTGGGTCCCTCCTGGGGCCACCATTCTGCTTCCCCAGCGTAAGTCTAAGGGGGCTCCATCACGGAATGGACTCGAGGTCCGGCCTCGACCGAGTCTCGAACCCTGTGAGTCCGCCCTTATTTCCCGAGTCCGGCCTACCGGGTCCGCCTGGGTTCTGACTCGTGGTCCGACCATTATGGTCCGGTCAAGCTCCGACCCTTTATCCGGGGACCTCATCGCTAGGTCCTCATCCCTACCCCCGACTGCCTTGTCTTGGTCGTTGGCTCCTTCGCACTTTTCGTGGCCACCTTCTCCCGAGGTTGGTGAACTCCCGGGTCCTGCCTCGCCTCTTGAGGCTCTTCTCCCTCACGCCTTGCCTCCAAACAGGCCACTAGAGTCCCCTGCCCCATGCCCTTCTTTCCCCTTCCGAAGCCTCTGTGGGTCGCCGAGAGGCTTTAGAGCTTCATCGTCAGAGCTCAGCGTGGTAATAGGCAAAGTCCGAATCCACTTGTTGAATTGTCTTCCACGTGGTGCCCGATACCCGATACCTTCGCCATAGGTGCTCCGGAGCCGAGCGGCTGTTGGACCACCTCCCCCGCCAGTTTGATAGCCGGAGCTCGACACGCCGAGGCCGCAAGGGCCGCCTGGCCACCTCCCGCAACCGCCGTTGCTCCACCGCCTAACTCCCTGCCTGCCTACCGCCACCACTTGCCATAACGCAACGCTCCTTCCGCCTCCTCAACTCGGACCAGCAGCCTGTCTCGCCTGCCTCGCCTCCCCATTCCCGCACTCCGCCATCTCCTCCCTTTGGCCGGGCAACTCGCTGCATCAAGGGCAGCCAGCCTTCTCCATTTCGGCGACGCCCGCCTCGCTCCATCGCCAGATCGCTCGTCCGCCAATGTAGCCGGAGCTTATTTCTCGCTCGCTCCGCGACTACGCCCGCATCACCATTCCTCTCACGGTAGTTTAGCCGCAGCCCAAGGTCTCCTTGCGTCTTCCATCTCTCGCCGCTGCTCCACCTCACGCAACAGTCCGAGATCTCCATCTCCTTGCCGCGAAGCGGCTTCCGGCCTCTGCGCTCCCGCCCGCCTCGCCCATCTTCGTGCGTAGCCGGAGGCGCCATCTCCGTCAAGTCTTGGACTCTCGCTGAGAACCTCCTGCTCCGACGCTGCCTTGGAGTTGTAACCAAGGTGTCTCGCTGCCCTCCAGCCTCCGCCGCCCTTCTACTCCTGCACTGCTACAGGTCCCCGACGTGCGGCTTCCAGCTGCTTTACGGCCGTCTGCGTTGTTCGCTGCCGCCGCCTTTCGATTGGCTGGCACCCCCCCTGAGCCCGATCACGCTGATAGTGATCGCGGGGCCTTGCCGCGGCTTCCGCCCGCCACCTTCACCGGGCCTGCCTGGCGTCGTCTTGCCTGTCCCGAGCTTCCGCTGCGCCGGCCTCGCCTGCCGCTATCCGCAGAGGTCCTCACGCTGGGCCTGTTCGCTTCACCGCCTCCAAATGAGTGAATTTAGTCCGCCTGCGATGGACCAGATTCTCTGCCTCCTTTTCCTTCTCACCGAGCTTTCTTCGCCTCCCGGCCCCCTCCAACTGCCTCCTGAGGAGTACCACGCCCGGTGGCTTCTACCCGGGTCTTCCATCCAGCAGACTTAAAGCATACCGTCCATGACGAAGCCAGACCGCCTCAGGTTTTCTTCCACGCCGCCATCCGTGAGGCTCCACAAAGTCCGGTGAGTGGAGCAGCGGTTCCGCCAGTGGACCTCCATACCGCAGCCCGAGTAAGTCCTGACTGGCCTCTCGACCTAATCGTGACCCTAGGTCCCGTGAAAACAGCCCGAGCCACCACCTCCTTGGCCCTTTGGCCGCGAGCCTTCTCCGGGCCTTGAGGAGGTGAGGGGTCCGGAGCAGCCTTGCTCTTCCCTGGCCGAGACAGACTGCCTGCAAGCGGCCGCTGACCCTCCTCGGCAAGCCCTTTTCGCCTCCTTACGCCTTTCCGCTACCCTGCAAGGTGGTAGGCACTGCACCGCCTCGAGGCCGCTGGTAGACGCTGCCCTCATGCCCTTCGCTCAAGGGCCCGCGGGTTGGGGTACGGCGATTGAGTTTGCCTCACGACTCGCCGGGCACTGTGAGGAGGGAAGCGATTCCCATACTGGGTGGTGGTCCGCCCACGCATGGAGTCCGGAATCCTCCGCCGCCCTCCTCCCGGTCCGCTTTGGCCTCGAGGGTCGGCCTCGCCTCCGCTTCCACCCGCAGGCCCAGCCCTTTTCGAGCTACCAAGCCTCTCCTTCAGAGCTCGAATGTCCCCATACATGGAATCGCATGGGGATGCCCGATGGATGGCGAGGGCTTCTCGCCCGAGCTTAGCTATGGCTCGATCAACCGGGCTAAGATAATCCTTCCGCCCGCCTTTTCCCCGAACGGCGTGAATACTCATCAGTTATCACCAAGGTGATCCACCTTGGTGAGCAGTTCCAATGGATAATGATCCGCTACCGCCTTACTCGGGTCCACAGCCTGATATCAACCAAAGCTGGGTCCTCCTCGCCTGTGCCAGCCTCAAAGATCGCCACTGCTGTCGCCCCTATCTTCCCTTCGCCTTGAGGGGCCCGCACCACACCCCTTCTTCCTCCTTTGGGCGGTTGTAGGTCACCGTGACCTCCAAGGTCCATCGCTGGTCCTCCCGAGGTTCTGGACAACCTCCTTGCTGACCGCCAACATCTTCCTCGGCGAACTCTGACCGTAGTGACGTCAACGTCTGCCTGGAACACATCCAGTGCCACTCCACTAATTCTCCGCCTCCAGCCGTGGCCAAAGTCCTGGACAGTCGGTCACAATGTTCCACATTTAGGTTCCATGGCTCCCAAACTTCCGCTGCTTTTTGGGTGCCACGCCCTCCCTCGGCCGAAGCCGCCGATCCGAGTTCACCGCACGACGCGCCTCGCCGCTGTCGGCCGCTCCAACCTCGGCGCGAACCACTGAGATGCTTGGGCGCTCAAAGAGATAGCGCCAGAGCCGGGTTATGCGAGCGCAAGAGATCATAGAATTGTCTCGAGGTCACAAGCAAATGACTCTTTCTCCTTCACCGCCTTTGGAGAATCTACCGGGCGGAAGGCGCCTTCCGTCATTCAGAATCGCCGCAGGTCTGCATGGCTTATTTCCGCCCTCATTACCCGCTGCCAGATTGCCTTTACGCTACTTCCCGCTGGCCTGCTTCAGACTGTTTCCACGCCAAGGCAATTCGCTGGGCGTGAATACCGCGAGCAACGCCCCTCGGCAAGGCCATTTCTGCCTCACCTGGCCACCAGTATGCCCGACCTCCCACTCTGTGGTCGCCCACGTGGCGCCGCTTAGTCTGCCCTCACTACCAACTTCTAAGTTAAGCATCGAAGGCGATTTATCCTGCTTGGGACTCGGGAGGGTCCTGGAGTGGGTCTTATCCCGTTACTCCCATGTAGTCTTGTCGCCTCGCCATGTAGTAGTCCGGGATACGCCGTTGCCACTCCCGGAGTTCTGAGTATACTCCGGAGTGTCAGTCCGAGTGCTATCCATGCTTATTCTCCTTTTCCGCCTCATTTTATCCTTCGCCTCCCACGAAAAAAAAACAAAACCCATTTATTTCTTAATCCTAAGGAACCTGAGCCCATGTGACATAAAACACAACAGATAGAACACGAAATGCATTTTAGAAATGCTTAGAGAACCTTGCTCGATACTCAACTTTGAGGTGTCATAGCTTGATCAAAAATAGCGCTTTACTAATTGGATACAATTGATTACAAGAGGTGGGCTTTATAGCTCGTGGTCTCAAGAGTTGCACCTCTTGGTACTAGATAACAAAGGGTATGACCACGCCGGGTTTAGCTATAAAATCATAACCAACGCGTCTTGTTTCTAATCGCTCGACTGGCAGATAAAATCAATCCTGGGCACCTTTACCAAGCGTCAGTCAAAAGGTCCTGATGCTTATCCGGAGGCGACATCATCTCCCAATCGTGAACAACAATGGCAGTAGCGCCCATTGTTGTCGCCAAAGAAACAAAGTTAAGGGCTGCATCACCGTCTCAGACTGAGAAAGCTTAACGCCGCCACGTAGAAGGACCATTTTCCCATGCCCCTTGTAGAATGCATATACGACAGCAGGGCGTGACTGAAAGTACCTACTCCTTCTGATATACTCCGGCTAACCAATCGCACCTGCTGGAGTCGGATCGATAAGACAACGCTCACCACGGAGTGGGGAACGTCACAAACGGCGCCGGGATGACAGGAGCACCGGATCATTTATGCGTGACCAACGCCTTCTCGGATTTTCCGAGGGACTTCATGGAGGTGTTCTTGGACGACTGGTGCACGAGAAGAGGACAAACACGCTGGACATCTCATGGAAGTGCTTGGAGCGCTGTAAGGAGACTCAACTATGCCTACATCCGGAGAAATGCTACTTCGGTATGACAGAGGGAATCTTGTTGGGACACCGCGTGTCGGCAAGAGGGATAGAGGTGGATCAAGACAAGGTGAAGGTCATTCAGTCCCTGCAGCCGCCTACGAACTTGAAGGAGTTACGGGGATTCCTGGGCATGGTGGGTTAATAGGCGCTTTCATCCAAGATTTGCAAAGCGGCCTGTGCTAACGAGAGTTACTCGTGAAGGAAGGAGAATGGACCGGACACCTAAAGGGAGGCGTATTCGAGACCTGCACCAAACCACTGATCGGCCCCAGCATCGAAAGGACCGGACCGGGAAAGCGGTTCCATGTATGTGGATGTGCCACCGCCACTCTGGGAGTAGTGCTCAACAAAAGACGACAAACGGAGGGATCATCCAATCTACTACGGGAAGATGTACCACGACGTGAACGGAGGTACACTACTACGGAGCGAGGGGAATGGTATATAGCTAAGAAATTCGCATTACCGCCCAATGAGTTTGTGTTCTATGTTGATCATCACCAAGCACTTGGTGAACAAGGCATTGCCCTGCCGAATTATGAGGTGGATTGCTACAGGAGTTCACATTTGAGGTGGAGACTAGGCAAGGGCGGCAACACCAAAACGCTGACTTCTTGTCCAGATTAAAGACGGAGCCTGTCCTGCAGGATCAGGAGGACGCCTTCCCGGATGAGGAATTGGTGGCAGCAATAGAGGAGGAAGCAGAGGAGCACAGCCGGACAAACCCTAAGCTGGGGAATAGCGGACCCACGGCAGTAAGCGGAGAAGGGAGCGGGACGGGGCGCCCTTATGGGAGTTGGAACGGTACCTATGGGAGATGGAGCTACCAAACGATCTGAACCGGGTCCAGCGGCCTTTGTGCACTACGCCGGCCCTTTTAGGCTGTATAACGGCTGCATCTTTAAGGTGGGGCCAGACGGTATGAACGAAGGTACTCCAAAGGCGTGAGACGGAGGTGGTAATACAGGGGATGCACGAAGGACTGGGCGGTGGACATTATGCACAGTCACCACCAAGAAAATCTTGGAGGTCGGGTACCGTGGCCCACCATGTACATGGGGAAACACACCAATTCGTGAAGAGTGATGCTTGTCGATCGATCCGAGAACTCCACAACTAATGGCCGTTAGTGCCCATATCGCACTAGCGCCTTTTTGAGAAGTGGGGCATCGACTTGCTTGGACCCATATGTACCAACGACGAGGCACACACAAAAGCGGTACATCTTGGTGGCAACGGATCATCGCACTGTGTGGGTGGAAGCGCCGCAACTAGAACGGGACCGCAAGCACTATGGCAAAATTTCACGAAAACATCATCATTGTAACACCTGCCGCTTATCCTGACTTTGGGCCGTGGCCGAGGAGGCGGGAGGATTAGTCAAGAGTGGCATTTAGATGTGCTTCCAGTGTCAGTTCGACGTTTGACAAGAAAGCCACCCCGTCCGGAGTTCGCCGGAAGATGTTGGGCAACAAGGCCAACAAGGAGGTTTCGTCCAAGAACCTCCGGAGGATCCCGTGATGGACTTGAGGTCCCGAGGGCGGCTACAACCGCCCAATGGAGAGGTTAAAGGAACCCGAGCCCCTCAAGGCGTGAGGAGATAGAGGCGCGAGGGCGCGGCGTCATTCAACGCAGCGACAACCAAATCTACCGGTTGATGCTCTGAATTACCGGATGTAGGTGAGGGCAGAGTCTTGATCATTGTCCATCGGAACTTGCTCACCAAGGTGGATCACCTTGGTGATAATTTATTGCGTTCCCGCACACCGCAATAAGAGGGCGACCGGGAAGGATCTATCTTCGCTGTGTTCAGCCTGTGGAGGCCCACAAGCCGAGGAGCGAGAAGCCACCACCTGGACTATCCCCATACCCGATCCATGTGGGGACATTACGACCTCCCTCAAGGATGGGGAAGAAGAGCGGCGCCCGAAAGGGTTGGCGGCTCCTAGCAGAGCGGCAAGGCGCCTGAGGTAGAGGCCCGACCCCTAGGGCCAAACGGGTCCGGAGGAGGACGATCGAAGGATACCGACTCCATACGTCGAACGGACCCCTCACCACCTAGGGAAGTGTGGAAGATATCCCCGCTTCCTCCTCTTGGTGCCCCCACGGAGCAAGGCAAGCAGAGACGCCCCGCCCGACAAATTTCACCCACCACCCACAACGGCAGAGGAGCCCCGACGAACTCGGGCAATCAAGAGGCGGAAGACGGTGCCACACCGCCAACGCAGCACCCTGACGGCGCCTGCCCCCCGCCCACGGAGTGGCAAGAGGTCAAGAGGCGTGAGAAGGGCAGAAGGACGCCGCCAAGGAGCAGGAGGTCACCGCAACCCCACTGAGCCGGTCCCTGCCGCCGACCGGGAGAGGCAAGGGCCTGAACCCTCACCCTCCGAGCCCTGTGACTAAGAGGGCGAATTGGCGCCAAGAGGGCTACAAGGAGGGTGAAGCTCCTGACTCGACTGTCAGACCTAAGGGACCCGATTAGGTCCGAGAACCCAGCCCGACTGCCTCGGATCAGATGGAGGTCCTGACCGTGAGATGCCCGCCTCCCACGGACTTTTGGGGCCTCACTAATGGCGGCCGTGGAAGAGACACGGGGGTCCTGCTACACATGGAGGATGCTGGGGTCTCATGGGACATGAGAAGACCTGTGAAGTGAAGCCACAAGGAGGCGATGGTGCTCCTCCGTGAGCAATTGGAGGCGGCCCAGAGGCGAGGAGGAAGGCGGCTCTCGCCGATCAAGAAGGGAAACGCCGAGGCCGAAGAGAAGTCCGTCCATTCGACAGACGGACTAAATTCCTTCACCGGTGAGCAAAGCAGCAGTGAGGCCCAAGCTGGGTCAAGACCTGCAGTGAGAGGGGTAGCGCAGAGGCAGAGGAGGCCCGAGCAAGCAGAAGGCTCGCGACCGGCCGAGGCGGCCTACCGACCAGCACTAAGTCGGGCGGCCTGTGAAGGCGGCGAGGAGGCGAAGTCCGCTAAGATCGACCGCGATCACTATCGGCGTGATCGAACCGGTGGAGGGAGACGGCAGGATAGCCGCGCTAACTCAAGACGGAGCAGGAGGCGGCGAGCAGGGCCACCCATGCCGAGGAGAAGGAAGCCCGCGACAAGGAGATGGAGGATCTCCGACCCGGCGCGAGGTGGAGCAACAGTGAGATGGAAGACCGCAAGGAGACTCGAGTCGCAGCCCAAGTTACCATTGAGCGGAATGGCAATCTGGCGTGATCACGGATCACGAACGAGATAGAGCGCCCACCTGCTGGACGGAGGAGGTAAGGCGATGGAACAAGGAGCAGTGACGCCGAAATGGAGAAGGACTCGACAAGCACGCACGCAGAGTTGCCCGACCGCCCTGAGAGGGAGATGGCGAGCTAAAGGCCGTGGATGAACGGGAGCGAGAGCACCGGACGCAAAAGAAGCCGTCCGCTTAAGGAAGGCGAAGGAGCGCGCTATGGCGTAAGCCGGCAGCAGAGGAAACGACGGAGCCGGAAAGTGAGCAACAACAAGGTTGCGGTGGAGGTGACCGAGGCGCCTTGTGGCCTCGCGAGATTCGCCCGCCCACCAAACTCGGGTGGGAGATGGTCCAAAGAAGCCGACAAAGACGCCTCCCGAGCACCAATGGCGAAAGGAGTATCGGTGCTCCACATGTGGAAGAGGCAATCCAAAGAATTGACTCGGATTTTGCCTACTACCACGCCGAGCTCCTTAAGGCATTGAAGCTCGCCATAAAACGGACGGACCCCTCCCCAAGGCCTGGGGATGAAGGACATGGGGACAAGACGGGACCCTAGTGGCCCTG